>QLTV01004386.1:224146-249574 GCA_003457575.1 Thermophis baileyi
TGACCAGCAGCTACAAACACTTGTCGTGGATTTTCTACGATACACCACAGCTCTTTAGCTTTCAATAAACATTCCATTTTTGCAGCCCACACAATATAATTCTTCTGGCTCAAATGAGGCACAGAGCTTTCCTTAAATTCCATTGCAGCCATTCTGCCAATCCTGCCTTGTTTTTATACTTTCTAAACACAGGCAATTCCTTCCAGCTTTAAATTACAATGCAGTCCTTAATGAGCTCTGGGCCCATAACCTGTTAGAGAATTTTGCTTTCTCTGTTGTAGAAAAATAAATCAGAAGCTCTCACAGTTGACTGCATTTGCTGAATCAAATAACTTCTTTATAATCTTATCAAAATATTTACAATACCATACTTTCTTCTTTACAGCAACATATCATAATGAAGTCTTCACACAGAGAGCTATAATCTTATCAAAATCTTTACAATACCATAATTTCTTCTTTACAGCAACATATCATAATGAAGTCTTCACACAGAAAGATACAGAGACAGAGCTGAGACTGGAAAACATGTCCAGCTCCTGGCTTAATTCCTTTTGCACAGACTCAGTAGCACTTTACTCACATTGGCTGACTGAGTTACCACATGACTCTTCCTGCTCATGAATATCTCAACAACTCTTTTGTTGGGGGCAATATGCTGACTTTGTAAACTGTTTAGAGAGGGCTGTAAAGCACTATGAAATGGTATATAAGTCTAAGTGCTAGTGCTAGTGCTTTGCTGATGCTTTGGCTTATATCAAGGATAGGCAAACTAGTATCCTCCAGGTATTTTAGATTTCAAATCCCATCAGCTCCTGGGAGTGCAAGGCAAGGCACTGTGCTGGGAAGGAAGGGAAAGCACTTGCTGAGATGAAATTGACCATTAATTCGCATTCCAAAGTGAAGGAGCAGCATTCTCTTCGCCATTTGTTAAGGAAAATAATGTTTTTACTTCTTTTAATGATAATGACCAAAATATTCTTAGACCACACAGGTAATCATGTCCACATAATCCCCACAATTGGTCTGGTTACTTGAAAGAGCCATGGTGGCACAGTGTTTAGAATGCAGTGCTGCAGGCTACTTCTGCTTACTGCCTGCTGCCTGCAGTTTGCCAGTTTGAATCTCACCAGGCTCAAGGTTGACTCATCCTTCCATCCTTCCGAGGTGGGTAAAATGAGGACCCAGATTGTTGGGGGCAATATGCTGACTCTGTAAACCGCTGAGAGAGGGCTGGAAAGCACTGTGAAGCGGTATATACCGGTAAGTCTAAGTGCTATTGCTATTGCAAGCTCTAGTTTCTTCTGTATTTTTTTCTCTTATTGGAGAATGCCATCCTACACACTTGCATTTACAGAAAGACATGGGGAATGCAAGTTGTAAATGCCATATGAGCAAAGCTGCCTCCCTTCCAGTCATACATTAGATAGGGATTGATATAATTAAATTGTACATATGATTTTAACAGTATCCTTTGAAAGCACATTGTTGTTTTAAATAAATCCATTCTAGCAGTTTCTCAGGACATTCTGTACCTTACACAGTCTCAGCAACAGTTTCATTTTATGGTTTGAGACTGATACAAAAAGTAGCCTAATTAAATGAGTGTTTTTAAAGCTGGTGTAAGGTACTGGGATTTTTTGATAGGTACAGATATATCTACTTTAATCACCTTGTTACCTCAAGTGCCAATTAATGCAAACAGATTTAAGCTGTTGTAAACTGTTCTGACCCTTCAAACTAGAGTGGGAAAACAAATCTAAACAAATGCCAGCACCGATGTATTATTTGCAAGATTTTATGCATATTCATTTACCAGTTTGCCTCCATACATGGAATTACACAATTCTCCCTCTCTCTCCTCTCCTCTCCTCTCCTCTCCTCTCCTCTCCTCTCTCCCTCCCCCCCCTCTCTCTCTTGTTTACAGACTTAATAAGAACAAATAGCAGCACAGAACCACTTTTACTGGTTATTCTTTCATTGAAAAACTGCTCTTATTTTATATTCTTCATTAAAATAAAAGTTATATCATGTGATTTATTTTCTTGCCTTATTGTCTTTTTCAAACTTCAGTTACCATAGCAATTGGATGCAACTTGGCATTGCCATGACAACTGCTGCCTCAGTTTCAATTCACCATCTGACAGGGTGCCTCTCCTTTCCTCGTTTGCCTCAACTATCAAAAAGAAAGACCCATCCCCAAAGAAAGCATAAAATCAAATGAATGAAAGTTAAAACAACATAGCACTGTTAAAACAAAACAAAACAAAATAAAACAAAACAAAACAAAAGCATTCTACACAGCTAGAGTGAACTGGTCCCTCATTATTGTTGCTGTTTTTTTACTAGCATAGATCTCACATCACATCATAAAGATTTGTGCCAGGGTCAGTGAAAGGAATGCTACTGTATTCATATTATATTGTGATTGATATACTGTATATACTGTGAGTTAATATCCATGGATAAAATCCAGTTCAATGTATTCTATAGTAGGGCCAAATCTAAAGAAGTCAGGAATTGCACAGGAGAACCAATGTAGTGCCTGGGTAGGATGCTAGCTTTGGACTTTAATCAAATCCATACTCCGTCTCCAGGATTGTATATGTCTTTGGTTCAGTATGAGCTCTTCGGCTTATAACTTTTTTCAACATTATCTTAGGGACTCAAGAGAATGGAATGAAGTAATCCCTCCCCAACTGCAAATCCTGTACAGGAGCCAATTAGATTGCTGGGTTTTGTTTTGTTTTTACAGTGATATAAAAAGGCAAATAATTACTTTCACTGATTATTTGCTAACAGCTAAAGATCAACACAAAATCAAGCATTAATTCATGCATATTATATATCACAGACTTGGAGCACAACAGCCCTGGAAGTCTTTCAGCACATTTAAATTAATTTAAACTGCTCAAGAACATGGTCTGAACAGTCATTTTAAGTCTGAGTTAACATGTTTACCCTTAGGCTGTAGAAACATTGCAGATGTGAACCATACTGATAATCATTTCCCCTCAACAAGAGTTACAGTCCTTTAACAAGTTACAGGGATCTCTTCTGAAATTCTCCAAATTTCACCAAAGAGTAATTCCTTTGATCCTTTAAAGAAAGTCATGCTAGGTAAAATCAAGTTTCACAAATAACTCTGCAAAGGTTAATATATGACATACTGTATTACAGTATATTAGAATCTGGGACCTACAAAAATTTGATTTGCAAAGCCTTCCTATTATGTAAAACTATAAATTTTTATTCCAAGTGGGATAATATATCCCCCTGCACAGAGGTGGGTTCTAACTTACCTCACCACCGGTTCACTTCCTCCCGTGCTGCATGCGCGTGCGCGCATGCACAGTGCCAAAAATTCCCAAAAAAAAAGAGCCAAGAACAAGATGGCAGCGCAAGCGCAGTGCCGGCAACTCGGCTTCTGCGCATGCGCAGAAGAAAAAAAATATAAAAAATTTCAAAAAATAAAATAAAAAAAAATAAAAAAAAGATGGCAGAGTCCACGGACCGGCACTGACTGAACCGGCTCCATGACATCACCAGTGGGTTGCTACCGGCTCGGGCAAACCGGTCCAAACTGGGAGGAACTCACCTCTGCCTATGCAATTCAAGAGATATAAAACCTTTCTAACAATCCACTTCTACATTTTTATGTAAGTTATGAGAGTTACATATTATTGAATTAATATGGCTAGGATTGCACACATCTTTAATTAGATGTGTCTTCAGAATGTTTAGTCTTCCATTCATGAAAGTTTTTTGAGATTTTGCAGAATTCATTGGTGCAGCTTTTCTTATCTAGTTTGATGTGTGCTTGTATGAAACTCCATGATACTTTGGATCCTAAGAATTGAAGGTATGTCAGTTAAAAAAAATCTGAAGTACAGGTAGTCCTTGACTTACAACCACAATTGAGCTGAAAATTTCTGTTGCTAAGAGAGACATTTGTTAAGTGAATTTTGTCCTATGTTATGATTTTCTTGCCACAGTTGTTAAGTGACTCACTGCAGTTGTAAAGTTAGTAATATGGTTGTTAAGTGAATCTGGCTTCTCCATTGACTTTGGTTGTCAGAAGGTCACAAAAGGTGATCACATGACCCTGGAACACTGCAACCATCATAAATATGAGTTAGTTGCCAAAGCATCTGAATTTTGATCACATGACCATGGGAATGCTGCAAAGAATGTAAGCAAGAAAAATGGTCATAAGTCACTTTTTTCAGTGCCATTGTAACTTCGAATGGTCACTAAATGTACTGTTATAAGTGAGGACTATCTGTATTGATAGTCTCAGTAAGCCAGAATGATTAGCCAAGAGGAGGGGTTTTTTTCAAAATAAACACAACAGTGTCACATATTGCCCTAGATGGCTACTTGTTACACTCACTACTTCAAAGCAGTTAGATTGCAAAAGAGCCATTCTCCCTGGTGAGAATTATAAATAAATACACGAAAAAGGGGGAAAGGAGAGGATAAAATTGTAAACAGTGAAGAGGAAATTTAAATTATCTTCCTTTTCTCTGGCTAATTTCCCTCTGCCTCTCCCTAATTTCTAAGGGACATTATCTCCCTAAAATAAAACTACTTTTCAAATTCCTCTGGAAAAGCAACTTTGCTCCCTATGTATGTATTTTCTATCCTCTTCACCTTTCCCTTTCTCTATTTGTAAAGTAGATTTCTCAATTCCAAAATGGCTGAACTGTCACTGGACTGCTCTTTCATGGTGAATGAACACTGCGTGCCTATTAGGCAAATGTATATGGAAAGAAACCGTACCAAACTCAGTGAGACATATCTGCAGATAGATATATAAAGGCTGTGCTGATGAATATAATTCAAAAGCACCTTCTAAATCTATACTATTGGAGACCACCAACACATTATATTTGATTGCTATTTTAATTTATTTATTTTGTTTTTGATGATTAGGATTTAATATGTTATAAATTAATTGGTGAAATTTTGACCTAAAGTGGTGAAGATAATAACAAGTCACAATAATTAGTATTGACTGCAACTCTTTCAAATTCAAATCTAAGTTCATGCAAGAAAGCCTTCATCTTTACACAATGTGATATTCTGTCAGCCTTCCATTTAAAACATAAATCCAGAAGAAACTAATTGGCTCTCTTCAAAAAATTTCTCTTGTCAAAGTTGCTATCAAATATTTACCATATCTTTACTTCTGAATATTTTTCTTTCCATTATATTCAGTCAGTTATATTTGATGGTATCTGATAATAACACTGTCATTTTACAGGGTATTTAAAAGCATTTAAAAGCTAATTGGTGACAGAATGTATTATCAACAGCATTTCATAAAAATATGGGGTGGTGTTTATACAGGGCTTAAAAAAAACCCTGAAAACCAAAAGATTTCATATTTGATGCCTGCCAAAAGATGGTGGCTTTCACGCAATAACCTTATGGTTACAGTATTAGAAGTAGGCTACACCGAATTCAGTGTTTTTTCCTCAAATAATTGAGTTCCATCTAAAGCATTCTAATTATTAACTTTGAGGAAAATTTGAGGCACAGCCTGAAAAAATTAGTAAAATGTATACTAAAATGCTTATGCTACACTCTACCTGAGGCAACTCTGAGTTGGACAAGGCATTCGTTCTTGAACTGGTGTCAGAGAATGCTCTTCCACAGCATCCACAGTCTCGGAAAAATCATACAAAACCATGCCCTGTTCTTACATGATTTTCAGGGGCCACACAAGAACCTCTGGAGGGTTTGCAGCAGTGCAAGAGCACACCTATTCTCATGCGGCCTCCACAACCTCCAAAAATCATGCATGAATGGGGCATGTTTTTCACAATAGTTGCTGTCAGCTGACAACACTAGCGGGTCACTCAAAACGGCATGGTGTATCAACCTTTCACACATGTGCCATAGGTTTGCCCTCACTGCACTAGTGACAAGGGAAGCTTTTGTTACTATCACACAAAATCAACAGGAAATCAATCACTACTGCTTTTAAGCGTTTTGTAACCAAATCTGGTAGTAAGAGAATCTTGAGTGATTCCAAGATCTGCAGAAAAGAGTTCAGAAGCTGTGGGTTGCCAGTCATATGTTAATGTTATGTAAAACATGACTTTCAAAGGCAATACAAGAACTATAAGTGATGTATTTATTTTAATGTAAAGGAAGAACAATTTGAGATATTCAGTTCAATCACTTTGGGGGAAATTATACTGCTTAATCAAATGATGGAACAAAATTAGGCTACCTTATATTTTTATATAGCAAGGTGGACTATACTTCCCAATGACTCAGAATTCTGCCCCAGGATAATCTCCATGCATGATCTGATATAGAAGAGATTTATTCTTAATTGTTTTCTTATACTATTCACCCACGGGCTAAATTCCATATTATGCTAAGCCATAGCATGTTGTACAAACCATGATGGTCTGACTCACACATAACATATGCTCACCTCACCCATATGCTAAGCATAAAGCATGTGAACAATAACTATATTCAACACTTCTAAGCCTAACTAACAAATCACATTCATTAGTACCAGTCTTAAACTGCATGTTACTGTGAATGGAATGTCCATTTGTAATTCCTGGTAAGGAATCCTACATCTTCTTTGGGCCCCAATGCACAAATTCCATTGATTATTTTCTTCTAATTGCAGCCACGAAAATGCACACTCAACTTGAAATGCAAAGCCTTAAGGAACTTTTCTTGAGCGGATCACTTTTTTAATGTAACAGGGACGTTATTATGGACCCAGAATTACTGAATGCCTAGCTGTGAATGGATACATGTGTGTCTTTGATGACTTTAGGAAACGCTATGCTGTGAAGTACTTGCCCCCACCCCCAAAGAATTGGGAGATTTCACAAATCTGAATTCTGCACACAATGATACAGGATGGCGGAATCAATAAAACCAATTGGGCAGACTCATTACTACCATATACCGGTAATTATTCCATTGGGTATAGTGCTAACATTTCTATTAAAAAAAAGCTTACAGTTTCATCTGTAACAAAATTGCAGGATTTGTCCCTGTCCCAGTCTAAACCACATGGTCCTGGCAAAATCCTGCACTGCTAATGCATAATTCACTAAAGCATCCAGTGCACTCTGCTTAGCCTTTAGGATGCCAGCACATTTGTTCTAGGTCTGTCATTGTGCTCAAATATGATTAATAGAAGCTAAATTAAGTAGATATTGATGGTTTGCACTTCCTATCTTATATCCTAACCCAATTGTAACTTTCCAAGCAACCATGTAAATAAAGTCAAAACAGGAGGCCTGGCCACTGACAGCTGCTTGGCTGATAGAAAACTGAGAAGACAAGAGGTTGAAAGTCTCTGTAATTTTTATCAGATTTTTACTCTGTCTACAAAGGATCCTTTTTTTCCCAGCTGACAATGATGCTTGACAGCAAAAGCAGAAATAATGTAGTGATTGTTCCATCTATTAACAGCAAAGCACGGTTCCTTGTGTGCTACTAAATCTGGCTTTTTGACCCAAAATGCCCAGATAAACTTGCTTGCTCCCCAGGGAACAAATATCTACTGTCTCATATTTCCATCCTATATCACTCTCTATTTATGTTAGAAAACAAAACAGCACAGGGTGCTAGTAATATTACACATTTACCAAGCAAATATACAGGACTGAATCACCACCTCCTAGATATTTTTAGCCTTATTACCTAGTCAAATGGATTTAGATGAAGCAACTCCATTTCTTCCCCAGACTACAATCTTCAGTCACTTTTCTTCCAATTCATCAATGTTAAGAAATTTTGGCACAACTGGCAAAATTTAGAGGTAAAGCTTTTTCTAAGCCAGAAAGGTAACATTTATTTGGAAGAAAGCTTTTTTTTTTTTTTTTGGCATGTCAATACCTACTTTTCAAAAGGTGGTGAAACTTTTCCTCTTTGGGTGAAGGGTTTGAGGATTTTAAGGGATCAATGGGAGCCTCAAGGTCCTACAACATGTAAACATCGATCATATACAATCATGCATCATTAAACTTCCACTTTGGTGGATCAGAAGGGATGCTGATGAGCAGCCTTCAAACTTCTGGCCATACTTTTTGTACTCTTAATAACTCATCAAACTCCAAATCATTTGTTAAATATTAGAATACCTCCCCATGAGGTATCTCTGTATACTCCAGAATATAACATTGCCAGGAATCAATTCAAACCTTTATTGTCAGAGTACAACATGTGTACTATGAGATTGGCTGAGCCACCCTTCGTGCACCCCCCCAACACAATACAACTCACAGTGAAACAGAAAATCCCTATCCCAGTGAATCCCAATCCCAGTGAATCCTAGAATGAAGGATCCTTCTAGCTTCTCCCTGACATCCAGTGATCTAACCACTGAATTATTTTGCATGCTGGGGAACAGTACCTTGTCCTATCAGTGGAAAGAGTAATCTAGTCAATTTGATTCTGCTGATTACAGAAACTGGCCTTTCTAAAACCAATGCAATTGCCTAAAAAGGAGGGACTCAAGAGATGGTTGAGACACCAACATACAAGTTGTCAAGAGGTGGTTAAAAGATACTAAAGCTGATTCTTTCACTGTACAATTAAAAAAGAGAAAATAAGTAGGCATTGCTGCATTATCTGATAATAATATGTAATTACAATGCTCTTTCATTAGAACGTTGGTAAAGTTAGCTGTATCCTAAGTCATCCCAGTTGAACTGACAGATAGGCAGACTTGCCCAACAGGATCCTATGGCACTGGAATTCTAAACATAGGTTAGTGTCAGAATCTGCAAGATTTATATTAATTTATGCCTGGGAACTGTGATCCATGCTTAGCTTAGCACTTAGCACTTAGACGTATATACTGCTTCACAGTGCTTTCAAGCCCTCTCTAAGCAGTTTACAGAATCAGCATATTGCCCCAACAATCTAGGTCCTCATTTTACCCACCTCAGAAGGATGGAAGGCTGAATTAACCTTGAGCCAGTCAGGATCAAACTCCTCACAGTGGAATGCAGAGTTAGCCTGCAATACTGCATTCTAATCAGTGCGCCATCACAGCTACTGGAAAGAGGGGGGGGGGAGGTAGCATACTTTTTCTTAAGCTCCAACTCCAGTTCCTCCTATAATAATTCAAATATTATTCCTTTTTGGGCTAAACCAGATCTTTACCTGACAACTACTAATTTGGCTTCTTACTGCATTTGATCCCAATCTGTCTGCTTTTTCACACTTCTGTGCAACTTCCTTCCATGGATGCCTCTATGGGTGGCTTTCTCAGCTACTTGACCTAGGCTGTTCAAAATATAAATTATTTTATAACAAAATCTTTCCAACTCTATTACATCTCAAGATTCCCAAGCTGGGATGCATGATTTTTAGCTGGCAGGATAGGTGATATTTATGTTTCCTGTAAGGGCTCACTGAGCTATTTTGTTCCCATCATTTACTAGTCTTGGGTCAGGCTTCTTTTTAAGGGCCAGGAAACAAAATTTCCAGTTTTTGAAGTTTTACTTTAAAAACAAAGTACAAACATTTCTTTAAAAGGTAACCATCACTTTACTGGTTCATTTTAAAATGCACATTGAAATTTCTTAAAATTCAGAAAATCAGTACAGCAAATTTACATTTATCTAGGCCTGTAATTCCTGTATGTAGGGTCTTAAGTGGCTTATAGAATACCAAACTTGGGGCTAAAAGTTACAGTTGCATACCAACTCTTCCATACCTCTCACAAGCCATCCTTCAGGGTGACTGATGAAGTTTCTGTCCTGTACCCCACTGGGATTCCCAATTGTTAATGGCCCAGATAATCTATGTCTTCCAGGATTCTCTATAGATGTTGGCCATCCAACTTTTCAACATTTTTTTTAAAAAAAACTGGATAGTAATTATTTAATCTGGCTAGGTAAAGTGATGGCTTCTTGATGAGGAGACTGTTTCAAGTCAAATGTTTCAAGTTGTCACCTCCCTGACAACTTTCATTAGGCAGGTAGAACAGACATCTAGCCTGCAGGTGGATGGACTAACAGCACTAAGTATCCTGTCTACTTCCTCAGGATTCATAAGCTCAAACTGATCCCAGATCACCATGTCAGGCAAAGCTCCCATCATCATGGCAGATTCTGCCTACTTTTGCACGTGGTAGATATTACATGTCTTGTACTGATTTGACTGGAATGCAGAATCTATCTGCAAACTTTTAGCAGTACCTTCTAGTAACAAATGAATATTAATATTGCTTAACCTGGATGAAGTACTCTGTCCCATTGTGGGCATGCTGGAAGACAAGAAGAAAAGGAACAAATAAGATTGTTTGAGCAGAATGCTTCAAGATAGATAGAGAATAATGGGAACAGATTAGTCCCAAAGCCTTTTAGGAAAGATTGTATTTGCCATTTAACCCACTGAAGAGGATACCTGCAGGAACTAAACATTTCAGATTTAAAAAATCAATAGCTATAGTATCAGAATTTTAATTAGAATTAGTTTTCATGGGTGGCATCCACCAAATTTTCCTCAAATGCAACAATTATTATTCTTTGGGTTATTGTTATCTAAGAAAGAAACAGAATTATTTCAAAAACAACTTGGTCAAGCTCCCCTCCCCATATAATTAGTGCCTGTAGGACAAGAGCAAACCCAGGCACAAATGATAATACAATGACATGTTTTCTAGTATCTTCCACCCAATAGAAATACATGCATAATTATGTAGCAAATCAGATCTGATCATGTGATTATGCGATGTTAATGCTGCTGAGTCATCTCAAAACCAAGTTCCAAAACACCTGGTCCAAGTTCTGACACTAGCCTGAGAACCTATCCTTAAGTTGGCAAGTAAAGCTTTAATATGAGGCCATACTTGATTAAAATTCATTAAGATACTTACTTAAAATATCAAATTTTGGAACCGGAATTCTGACTGATTACTGCCTCTGAAATGTACTTTCTTAACCAACTTGAACCAAATTATTGGTCTCACTGACCCTTAACTGCAACTTTTGAGATTTTACCCATGTGTACTTTGTTCTGGTCTGTATTGGCCGTTAGTCTCTTGCCCTGAAAACAAAGACCTATATTGATACTTGTAGATCAGACGGGAAACACAAGCATGAGCTAATTCTACTGCGTTGTTTTTGTTTATTTATTAAATCAAATTTATTTGTTAAATTTATGTGCCACCCATCTCACTCTTGAAGCGACTGTGGGTGGCTAAGCCTTAACATCATAAGGCTACATTAACAGAAACCTGAAATCTTCCACTCTCTATTTACAAATCTCCCACTGTCTCTTTAACAGCCTGAAAAGCTAAAGAGGGTCCCTTCTGAGCCCCTTTCTCTGCCCATTATACAGCTTCAGGCTGTGCCCTCTCTTATCTGACTATTCCCTAGGCAGAATCTCTTGGCCCATTTCTCAAGGTCTTTCTTACATACCATTACAATCCTAGAACTTGATTGCTTCAAGGGAAGCTTTTGCTATAGCCCCTATCTTAGTAAATATTTAATATGTTAATACAAGAATAATTTGAAGCTACTGTCTATTAAAAATCTCTTTGAACATTTTCTGATTCATTAGCCACTAAAAAAGAGAGGGTGGATACAGTTCACTGAAGTTAGATTATGAAACACAAATCCTTTTTAATTAAGACACAGGATGACATTTAACTAGAGAATAAGGTTTTATATTGACAGAAGACCTAAGGAGGTCAGGGTCTCAGAGCTCCTTATGAATACTTATGGAATTACTAACTTGCTTAGTATTTTATTCAGATTTCATTCAGATTTTTATTCCTAGGGTCTTTTTAATGAGTGAGATGGCAGAATTTGCACCTTCCTACATACGTGGTATCCCTTTCTTTATGAGTAGTAGACAAAATGTTGGCATCCCATGAGACAAAGGAGGAGGAAGAATTAATACTTCTTTAGTGCATCAGAACAGAAATCAGACCTCCCTTAAAGGCAGGGAGACAGCCAGTGAAATAAACATGACCAACAAAGACTATTTATGCTTGGTAACTAAAAGTGATCCAGACAAAGCATTCTTGCTAATGAAGAAGAACTGGGAACAATAAAAATAAGAGTATCCAATGCACACCATAAGGTAAGAAGTATGCATTGCTATTAATAACACAGAAAAGTAACAAATCTCTTCAATAATGTACAAACTGAAGATGACTAATGCTTTGGCAACTTCTTGGCAATGAGACACATTAAGCTAATAAATAGTAGGCACCCAATAAGAGCTGCATGGGTGATTTTTTTGGCAAGTGAATATGAAATGCATATCTCTGTGTATTTTGTCAAGCAGAACATAGAATCAGGAATCACGATGCCATATTTCAAGCCTAAAAGAATATGAAATCTTTATCCAATTCTAGGAACATGAGATGAGCTCATAGGTCTAAAGATGTATAGGAAATTTGGCATTCTAATTCTCATTTTGGAAACTTCAAGTTTAAAAACATTTCACACTATTATTTCTAAACACCTTATGCATTTAAGACAATAACATAAAACATTTTCAAAATGATGATTTAAGAGCAAAAGCATAGTTTGCTGGATGATACCAAAGGAACTTCAGAATTCTATATTAAGAGGTGCTTCATGAAATTCACAATTAAAGGTATTCTGTGACTCAAAACTTTGATAATTTGTTGCTTGTTATGATTCTATGCCAAGATATTATATAAATCGGAAAGGAAGAAGTCCTTGGTGTAACACTTTTTCCCCATTTATGCAGTTTTTATGGGGGGAAATCAATATTTTCATTTTAAAGAATCTATACTACTATACAGACCAAGTTCAGAGAATTTATTGGATATGCATATTGGTCTGTAAATAATAGCATACACAAGTGTTTATTCATCCAACTCTAAAAAGCTAAATTTAACCAATTCAAACAAGCTTGAATAACTCCTTTGCACTATTAAGCATAGTAGCCTTTATTCAATATGTTATGGCCCAGCAAACTAAACACCTAAACACTTTAGCTGATCTTTGTAACCTGCTAAATACTAAAACCAGTTGAACATTCTGCACTTCTGCAGGGAATACTCCTAAATTACTATTCCTCCATTGGATTTTACCATATAGCCCACAATTTTAAAAAGGGCTAATATGTAAATCTTGTTCATTTCTCTGGAATTTCTACAGGAAATTTAAATCCCAGAGGATAATGCAAAACCAGATTATAGGTGGGTAGGCTGTAGAGAATGCAAAGCCATAAGGTGGAATTTAATATTTGAGTTGTTCATTGTAATACAGTATAATAAATCCTCATCTTAATGGAAAAATAGCCTTGAGATGGCTTTTAATAAATTCAAAATGGGATAGAAATTCTGTAACAATACATAAAGTAAAGAGAGCTGCTTTGTTAGGCAATTTCTTATTTCCTTCTAGGAGACACATTCACTCACATACACACATACGAAAAGGGAGGAAAGACCAGAAACAATTATAATAGTCTTGTGTTGCAATCTCACCATTATTTCTGACAGTTTCCAAGATTCTGACAGCTAGTACCAATCAAGACTTTATGCTGGCAGGATTCCACATTCTTTTATTAAAGAATAATTACAGAGCTCCATTGACAGACAGACAGAAAGACAGACAGACTTCTTATAGCCTTTCCAGAAAATGCTTGGTAGACAAATATATTAATGTCTGACCCTTAAAAAAAAAACTTTCTTCAAGAGGAACCCCAAGCCAACTTTTTAAAACTGTATTGTATATACAGAGTTTTTTAAAAAAACAAGGAAAAGTTCTTCATGGTCTCTAGACTTATTTACAGTCCCAGGGTCAATTTTATGAAAACAGATTATTCTATTAATTCTCAGCAATTTCAACCACTACAACTCTGTAAAACGGGCCGGCAACATGGCTATGCATGTCTCCAGCTATATTGAGGCTACTGGATAGCACAGAAGGGGAATTGCTAGAGCAAGAATGCAAAATTGAATTGGTAGATTTGTTGAATAGGCAACAGTAGAAGTCCGGTCTCCTTATATGTATAACAAGATCTAAAAGTAAAAACTCCTTTGAGTCCAGCTCTATTCTTAGTGACTACCTGGATACAACCATGTAGTTTTCTTGGCAACAGTACACAACAGGAGAGGCTTCATATTACATGCCAATTATGCAGTGCAATCAGGGGTGGGTTCCACTTACCTTCCCTACTGGTTCGCATCGCGACGGAAGTGCGCGTTTTGCACGCACGTGCCTACGTCACTTCGTGGAAATGACCCTCTGTGCATGTGCAGAGCGTTCTTTGCAGGGCCGCGGCAACCAGAGAACCGGTTCGGGGGCATGGACAGCCGGCCATGGCTGCCGGTTCGGCGAGCGGGTGAAAATTTCCGCCACCGGTATGGGAGAACCAGTCCGAACCGGCAGCAACCCACCACTGAGTGCAATGTTATTTATTTTCTGATGTCCCTGAAGAGGCATATCTGTCCATATATCCATCTTGCTCGCTTGGTTATATTCCAGCTAAAGTAAGTAATGAGAGAGATGAAGATCTACTCTACATATACTTTTTAGAAACTATGAGGAAGAAAATTTCTCCCACAAAGTTCAAGCACTTACAGCAGAAGGCATCTCTTGCCTATTGTGTGTTCTCATAAGTTTGTTGCAAGGCCCTACTTATTACATTGTCTCCTCAAGAAAAATAGAACTATGTTTTGGATGTTGAAATACTATACAGATCATTCTTATCCAAGTCTTTGATATTTTTGAATGAGGCATTAATTTCCTTGTCATGAAAAACTACCTAAGAAAAGCAGGTACAGGAAAATCACTTTGACTGAACAAGTATAAGATATGTTAGTTACAACAAATTGTCATCTGTCAACATCCTCAATTGGTCACGATTCTATATCACTTTACAATCACATTTCCTCATAACCAAAAAAAAGAACTCAAGATAGGGCTGAGAAGATAAAAGTGCAACTAACAGGACAGGACAGGAACAACCCTGAAGAGTTCTCACTGAATCCCACACGGACTAGAAAACATGCTAGAATTTGGCAGACTGTGAAGAGTTAACAAAACTACCCGTTGCTCCCAATATGATAGTCTTTTCATCTTAGTTACCGGTATGTGTCAAAACACGGCTCTTTTATTTTCTTCTATGTATGAATGGCTGCCATTCATACAAGGGCAGAATAAAAATCCTGCAGTTGAAGGACTTACTTGTGGTGGAGATATGATCTACTTTTCCCCTTTGTACTGGGTAATCTATTCCCTATTCAGAGAGGCTTCCACTACTAAGTAAATGCACCTGCATAAGCACAGAGGTCCTTACTACAACATAACAGAAGCCCCTATAATATTGGAGCCACACACAGATAGCTAAAAAGAATAAAACTCTCTAAGGGGCTGTATCAAACCAGATGCATGGTCCTGGGTGGGGCTGCAAAGATAATACCAGAGAAGTCTGATGCAGTGTACTGTTCCATTGCAAAAAATCACACCCCTTTGGTACTCATTTGGAATTCGATTTTACTATTTTCTACTTCTTTCTTCATAATAAATATATTCCAGATTATAATTCAAACTATATTCCATAGTTACCTTATATAAAAAATGGAAGATAGATAGATAGTAGATAGATAGTAGAAAGATGATAGATAGATAGATAGATAGATAGATAGATAGATAGATAGATAGATAGATAGATAATCTCACCCTGAGTGGGCACTGTTTAAGAAAACTGCCTGATTGTGAGAGGCTGACCTTTAGGAGCTATCCATGGTATTGAATAGGGTGTTTATTAGAAATCCATTAACCTTGGTGCCTTCTTTAGTCCTGATTGTGATACCAGTTTTACTTGGCAATTTATTTGTTCAATTCAACATGGAGAAAAAAGAGGATACTTCTATCTATCTATAATGAAAGCCGACTGGTGGCATGGGTGTGCTAAACAAGTACAGTAAAAGGACCTGTTTGCCAGAATTACTAGAACTTGGAACTGGCAATACGAAAGCCTGGCAAGGAAGAATAGTGGGTGTGGGTGGGCTTGAAGTAGTTAAGTTGTGCTAGGCATCAGTGTCTCTTGCTTTAGATTCCCAAAGGATAGAGGAAGGAGGTTTTCATTAGTTGGCAAGTTACCTACATATAGCTAGGGTGATGTATGCAGCCATGCTTAGATTTCATTCCTAATTGCTTTAGACTAGATTACGGGTCATGATCTCTGTTGCCCAGATTTCTGAGGATCAGGGCAATGATCTGGACACAGTAATTTGGGTGGAGTATAAATGCTTTGATAGCATGGTCATTATCTTTATTATTTCCATTTAAAAGACATCTAAATTAAAATTAAGTTTATTTCTAGGAAGAAGGTGCATGACACATTGGTATTAGGATGAACTGTTTATTCCATAAACAGTAAAGAAGTATATGGTTCAATTTTGCTACCTATAGTATAGGATGAAAGAGGTTGTTTATGAAAAGGGATCGATAATTTCCTGTCTCCACATCTTAAGTAATAAGGCAATTCATTAAACTGGATTGACTTCTCTGGCCTTAATTAAGCTTTTTTCTTGCTGATGAAGAATTCTATGCAAGTTAAAAGCTTGCCTACACTTGCATCATGTCGAAATCAATTCAGTCAAAACTACTGCAGTGCTCATTTAGCATGCATTTGTTATATCTGTTTTACTAACTTAGGTAGTGAAGTCCAGAGAATAAGGCCCAGAAAACCTTTCCAAATAATATGGGGGGGGGGAAATGGAGATGATGAGAAACATGGCTTTGCAAAGAAGGAATTATTAAATATGAACTCAAGTTCTCCTTTGCTCAATCATCACTTTCTCATCAAACTATGTCTTTAGATGTTGGAGAACTTTTAGTTTCTGGAGTTGACCACATACTTGCACTCTCTTCTCAATTCTTTCAGTCAACCATCTGGGCTGCAGCCCTTTTAAAGCCAAATCAACCTGCTCATTGCATATCAGCCCATGCAAAGAACTGAAGCAATACAAGAGAAATACAGGTTACAGCAGCAGGGGGGGGGGAATGCAAGCATTCTTAAATAAATCAAGGGAATGGAAAGGGTGAGTGGGGGCATGCATGCACTTCATGTCCCTTTCCAAGTGATCCAGCTACAGAGGAAGAGGATCTTGGCGCTTACCTTTGCCCATGTTTCAGCAAGTGGCATTCATAGTACAACGTATACTAAGAGCCGGGAAAAGGCATGAGGGGAAAGGATATGGCCAGTCGATGAGCTTCTTGGCATATTTCCTGACAATGTTATCTTCCCCAAAGATGAAGAGAGATCTGTTGACCGTGAAGCAATTCTGGCGGACAGGTATGGGATTGTACAATGCCATAGTCCTGGCCCGTTGAGCTTTAGTTTGCTTATATGCTCCTGGGGTTCCCCCTGAAGAAGCAGGGGCTCCCTGGCGGTTCCTGTTCTGTTCCATGGCTCCATCTCCAGATCCCAGCCTGCCAGCCATTGCCTCACCGAAGCGAGCCATCCTGGAAGGAAAAGAGAGAGGTGATCCAATCAAGGCCCCCTCCTTTCCACAAAGTAGCAAGCAGCAAGAAAGGTGTTGCGTGCGCGTGTGTCGGAGAGGGTGGTGTTCCCAAGATAGCACCCCCTTTTGTTTGCTTCCCAGTGATGCTTTCAGAGCCACACGTTGAAGGACTCCTCCATTCCTCTGGAACCAACGGTTAATGCCATGCAATCCCTTCAAGGCAAAACACAAAGCATTGGGTTTGTTTTTCCAAAAGAAAAAAAAAAGGGGGTGGGGGACAATCTCCACCAAGAAATCAGCCAAACCTACAAGCAAAAGCCATAGTAAATTTTTCTATGAAAAGGGTCAAATGCCTGCTAAGTGGAGGCTCCGCGTGTGTGTGTGTGTGTGTGTGTGTGTGTGTGTGTGTGTGTGTGTTTGCTGAGAGGAGAGCTCAGGTTCTGTCCCTTTTTACGTGGAGCTCTCTGCACTGAGGCTGAGCTTTAAATCAGACACGTCCTCCTCCTCCTTCTCTTCCTCCTCCTTCTCCTCCTGGCTTTGTGTAGAGGGGAAAAAAATAGGGGTTCTCTTCTACTCCGCCTCCTTTCTCAGTCCCCTCCAAAAGGGTCTAATCCAGGAGGAATCGGAGGGGCTGTCTAAATCGGGTGGGAAAAGGTTGCAATTCAAGCCTTTCCCACCCGATCTGCCTGTCAGGAAGAAGGAGAGAGGCAAAAAAGCCCTGCAGTTAGACAAACGTGGACAAGAAGAGGTGGAGAAACAGGTTGCAGCCCCCTCCGATCGAGTTAGAAAGCAAAGTGTTTAACTTCCTCGCAGCAATCGGCTCCATCTTCCCCTTTGAAATGAGAAGCATTATCTCATTCCACCCCCCCATGAGGAGTGGGGAAGAACTACCCATCTCGCTCTCCCACACACATACCTTTTGCGAGAGAATTAATACAGTTATATGGAGGGGGAGTGCTAACAATGGCTTTTGACTAAGCTTCTACGCTGCTCAATTCTCTCTCTCTCTCTCTCTCTCTCTCTCTCTCTCTCTCTCTCTCAGAGAGAGATAGAGATTCACAGGGTAGCTTCTGTTTAGCAACCAGATTAGATTTTCTCAGGGAAGATCAGGAAGGAGGGAGGGGTCTGTCAGGAACAAAGAGGCTGCCTTGTAGACCTGCATAGGAGCGGAGGCTTGCTGAGTAGCAAAGAAATAAGCCCTGCTTGATAGTTGCTTCTCACTTGCTCTCACTTGCTCCATCTCTCTTTCGCCACCCTCTGCAGTTTCTGCTTCTTTATTTAAGGCAGACCTATAGATGGGGAATGGACCATAAAATGGGATTTAAGCAGCGCTGCCACCTCCCAGCAAATACCACATTCTCCACAATTAAGGATATCTTCCTTAATGAACTGACAGATGTTAATACTTAATGAACTGACAGATGTTAATACCCTATGTGCATAAGTTCATCATATGCGCGTACGGGCATGTGATTTTAAACACTGGGGCAGAACTGCCCCCTGCCTCCCTCATATTGGTATAAAGCCAGTGAAAAAAAAAATGGGTCTGAAACATGCCCGTGTTCTTCATTGCAGGTAGTCCTTGATTTACAACCAGCCATTTAGTAATCATTCAAAGTTACAACAGCAGCGGAAAAAGTGACTTATGATTGGTCCTTGCACTTATGGTTGTCATAGCATCCCATGGTCACGTGTTTAACATTTGGGTGCCTGGCAACTGGCACATATTTACAAAGGTTGCAGCCCAGGGTTAATGTGATTGCCATCTGTGACCTTCCATGTGGCTCCTGACAAGCAAAGTCAAGGGGGGGGAGCAGGATTCGCTTAACAGCCATGTGATTCACTTAACAACCCTGGCAAAAAAAGGTGATAAAATCACATGTGACTCACTTAACAACTGACTTGCTTAGCAATAGCAATAGCAATAGCACTTAGACTTATATACCGCTTTACAGTGCTTTACAGCACTCTCTAAGCGGTTCACAGAGTCAGCATATTGCCCCCAACAATCTGGGTCCTCATTTTACCCACCTTGGAAGGATGGAAGGCTGAGTCAACCTTGAGCCGGTGAGATTTGAACCGCTGAACTGCTGAACAGTCAGCTGAAGTAGCCTGCAGTACTGCACTCTAACCACTGCGCCACCTCGGCTCTGGATTCTGATCCCAATTGTGGTCCTAAGTTGAGGACTACCTATATACTTATTTCTTAAACGGTCGCAATACTTCTGAAATGGAAAAGTTCAAGAATAACAGCTTAAACTCCTTTCCATATCTTGATACCTTTCCTTTCCAGAACATATCTTGATTTCATCAGCTCTGGAAAGAAATTTATCTTCAGCCAAAGACTCTGAGGAAATCTGCCCCTGGATATCTCTCAGAAAAAATACCTTGCCATACAGTTATAAAATTTGTTGGACTCTGGGCAGGTGCTTGGCATCTAAACTTCTGGGATGGTTATTTCAATATAGTTTTCAGATTTAAATGTGGTGTTCTTCAGTGCTATGTTTCTAATAAGAAAATGAATGTTCAATGCCTAAGGTTATTTCTTTTTCATAAAAGAAAAAAAACCCTGTTTTTATTCCTTTTCTGTTTTTGCATAACTTATTTTATCACAGAAGAGAACAATGTAGTGTGAGTATGTATATCTTTTGCTGTAATCTAGAACCATTTTTCTTATTAAAGGAAGAGGAAAGCTTTCGTTTGTTGAAGAATGACAACATACATTTATGCAGGAATTTCTATGGCACATACAGTATATTGTTTAAGCAACCATTATATAATAAGGTTCCTATGCCCATACAGATAGTCCTTGATTAATGACCATTTGTTTTACAAAAAAAACAAAACCCTATTATTGTTCAAAATTAGGATGGCAACCCTAACCCACACGATACTTCTCATATACTGTATATCCCCAAATCCCACACACTCTTCTTGACCTGCTCTGCCCACTGCTTTCTCATCCCAACCTGATCACTTGCACACACATCTGCACCCTCCCCAACCCACACAGCATCTCTCATGCACACCCACATACCATTCCCAATCCGCCCATTGTGCTCCCTCTACCACCAAGAAGGAGTCACTTACCTGTCTGCTGCTCTTGGTCTTGCAACTTTCTGCTTTCCCCATTGACTTTCTCCCTGCAAGCTTCCCATAAGCAAAGTAAATGGGGAAGCCAGCAGGAATTCAAAGGAGGGAGGAAGAAATGTTTCCAATGCTCCCTGCCAGCTTCCCACAAGGACAATCAATGAGGAAGTTAGCAGGAAGTCAGAAGTCATTCCTGCTCCTATTGCTTGTTTGCCCACCTGTGGTCATTCTGTTTCTCTGTTTAGGTAAAGAAATACCTCTGAAAGGATGACCCAAAGGTTGCCTAGTGTACAATAATTCCATATAGTGATAAAGGATAGCTATTCATATAGATGGATATGTTTAACTTTGTAGGACTCTGGTTCTCTTTGGCCAAATTTCTGTGGCTACCAGAGGGACTGAACAGCTCACTGGTGCAGATTATTGTTTTCAGGGGGCAGAGGGAAGGGATCAAACATGGAAATACCAATCTTATATTAAACCAAATGGAGTCTAGAGACTGATATCCTCATTGCTAAGGACAAATAAATTTATTTCAGAAGTGCCATCAGGAGTAAATGTTGGTTTGTAACTTGCCATTTTTGTCTTTTCTCAGTTAAAATCAAACCAAGAAGACAAACCTTTGGTTCTTCTACTTTGTTTCTGATCCTGAGGGTCTGGAGGAGTGGCGTTGAGGCTCACAATCATGCACACCTCTTAAGCACAATGCTGTTCTGGATACTACTCTACCCTTTTTCCTGCAAGTGGTATAGCTGGCTTTGGATGGCTCATGGTTAGAGAACCAGCTTGGTGGAGGAAGCCAGAATCAATTATTCTGGGCTCCTAGAAACAATGAATGTCAGTCTCTCTCAGCCCTAGAGAGGAGGCAATGGCAAACCATTCACTGGGAGTCATTGACAGATTGAAGACACACACACACACACACACACAACACACAAAGCATAAAAAAATACACACACACAAATCTTTCATGGTTTAATTGGATAACCTCAAGTTTCTTCCATTACAAAAAAAAAAGCATCCCTTTCTCCATTTTCTCCACACATTATTTTATCAGTCTCTGTTATGTACCCACTTTACACATCTTTTTTTTCTAAACTAAAAAGTCCAAGCATTAGGGCAGGGGTCCCCAAACTTGGCAACTTTAAGACTTGTGGACTTCAACTCCCAGAATTCTCCAGCCAGCTATGCTGGCTGGAGAATTCTGGGAGTTGAAGTCCACAAGTCTTAAAGTTGCCAAGTTTGGGGACCCCTGCATTAGGGCTTCCTTATTATGTTTTCAAGTCTCCTGATGAACTTTGTTGTCCTTACTTGCACTTTTTTGCTGGTTTACAACCACACAGAATATTCCACAAAAAGTCACAGCATAGAGTTATACCAAGACTTTAGGATACAGACATTAAGATATCAACCCTAACCACAAAAGCCTTTCTTGAGCAGCCGAGGAAGCACTGGCATAAGGAAGTTGATTTTTTTTTTTTGCCCCAATTTGCACTTGGCTGCCTTTTGCTTTTCACACACATCCTTTTCCAAATAATTTGCCTGCAAACCTGGCCATGTCCTACAAACCCTTAATTTCATTTATGAACAAATTAAAAGTTGTTATCTGTAATACAGACCCTTGAGAGATGCCCCTTTGCACTTCCATTCTGAAAACATTCCATTAGTTGTCTCAAAGGTGCTTTTACAAAAGTCAGCTGGACTATGTTTTTTCCTTAAGGAAAATGTTTTGTTTCTCATCCAATAAGTTTCTTCAGTTCTGACTGGAGGGTGGGTGATGGGGGATGGAAGGATTATATTCCTTTGCAATCATCAGGTCCTTAGAACTCTCTCTCCATCCAGTCAGAACTAATCCTTCCATCTCCCCCCCCCCCCCTCCAACCATCCAGTCAGAACTGAAGAAACTTCTTTGATGAGAAGTGAAACATCTTCCTCAAGGAAAAAAATATAGACATAGTCCAGTTGCCTTTTGAAAAAGCACCTTTGAGACAACCATGACCTGGATGACTGAGAATCTCCATAGACATTCATTAGTTGTTACTCTGTCCTTTTTATCTTTAACCAATTGTCAAGCCCTCTTCTTCTATTGCCTGGTTTGCTAAGGGTCTTTGGTTCAGGACTGCAGCAAGAACTTTTAGAAGTTCAAATAAACAATATGTTCCTCAATGAATCAGCGAACACCTAGAAGCAAACAAAGTAATAACCAAAAGCCAACATGGGTTTGTCAAAAACAGATCATGCCAGACTAATCTTACTGCATTCTTTGACAAAGTGACAAAATTAGTGGACCAGAGGAATACTCTCAATATAATTTACTTGGACTTCAGTAAGGCATTTGATAAAGTAGACCATAACCTACTACTAGATAAAGTAGAAAAATGTGGGTTAGACAGCATCACCACCAGATGGATTCGTAACTGGCTGACCAACCACACTCAATGTGTAATCCTCAATGGAACTGGCTGCCACAAAGAAGAGGAAAGCACCTGAAGGCAGGACAAGAAGTAATGGATGGAAACTAATCAAGGACAGAAGCAACCTAGAATTAAGGAGAAATTTCCTGACCGTTAGAACAATTAATCAGTGGAACAACTTGCCTCCAGAAGTTGTGAATGCACCAACACTGGAAGTTTTTAAGAAGATGTTGGATAACCATTGTCTGAAGTGGTGTAGGGTTTCCTGCCTAAGCAGGGGGTTGGACTAGAAGACCTCCAAGGTCCCTTCCAACTCTGTTATTCTATTCTATTCTATTACTCTTAGTCATAATCTTGCTGATATTCTAAAAAATGCTTAATAATTTTTATTTTTAATCATGCTTTCTAACAATTTATCTGGCACAGATTTTAAACTAGAAAGCCTGTAATTTTTTGGCACCTCCTGGCTCCCTTATGGGTTGATATTAGACTGGCCAGTTTTCATTCCTGGAATACAGAGGATGAAATGGGGATTAAGCCAAAACTTTCACAAAGTTGGCACCTAGCTCACATAATACACTGAAGTTAACATATCAGTATTTGCTCATATTCATCCATAAATGTCCTTGCTTCTCCATTTTGTACCACTCCCTTATTCAGATGAAGACTCTAAAGCTTTAAGAAACAGCAGCTGTGTCCTTCAAGTTAATTTATAAAACATTATGCCCGTGGATTCTACTAAAAAACATTAAAAATATTTAAATAGATCTACATGGGGATTTTTTGCAATGTAGCATTAAACTGCAGAACATTCTTGTAGGAAGCACTGGGCTTTTCCCTCCAAGAGCCTCATCGATGTCTCTCTTTTCACACAGAACTATTTTAATTGGCTTCTGTATGAATATAAAGGTCCTTTTGGTTTTCTGAAAACTCCCACTGCTTCATTTCTGTGGCCTACCTGCTTATTTAATAGCCATTTCCCTCAACATAATATGGATGGGGGGTAGCCTTGAGAATTTACAGCTGACTGAAAGAAATTCATAGGCTTATAGTAGTAGTTAAAATCTTGCTTTAAAGTACCCTTTTAGAGAACATGTAGCATTGGTTTGATGTTTGGGGCAAAAACCCTCTCTCAAAATGTATAAACAACTCAAATTGGATATTTACCCAGGAGATGTACTACTGCTACTATTCACTCTGAATTCTCAATCACTACAGAGTAAAAATGCCATCCAGATTGCCTAAGGATGTGATTGCAGCCTTCTGCAGCTGTGCAAACCAACATTTCCACAGCTGCTGCAAAGTTGTTTAACATGGCCAGTTGGGAATATCAATTGATAACTAAATAAAGCCTGATCAATTTCTTTCTGAAGTCAGTTGCTATCCTAAACTAATAAAATCTGAGGGATGGAGCTTGTCCATACTTCCTGCTTTTGCAACATTTTATATTTATAGCAATTGAGTTTATGATGAGGCCATAATGCCATAATAATGTTTTCCTGTTTCAGGCCAAATTCTTGTTTTGGCCTAGTGGTATCTTGCTTGATGTAGGGTTAGGGTTGATATGACTGGCTTGATATGATTGCTATCAGAGTTATCATTAGCTTGTTCATTTGCAGTCAAGAAATATAACTTCTGTGCTTTGGGAATGAATATGGCTTCCACTGTCACAAATATCCTTAGGGTCTTAATATCAGTAACCTTTGGACTCTAAAGTATCTGATAAGTACCCCCACCCACCCACTCCTTGCAAAAAATAGAATTATGTTTTTTTTCCCTAGAGATAAAAGAAATACAGAAACAAAGCCATCCAAGGAAGGACCACAACTTTTTTTCATGCTTTCCTATTGTACACTTGTTCCCCTTTGGTGCTTAATTAGAAAATATACACATTTATGTTTCCGAGTTGGGCATAATAATTGAATTAGAATTTAAATTGATTATGTGTCAAGTCATTGGTGACCTTGCTGACAATATAGATAGATTTTTCTCTATTATCTAACCTGGTCTTCAAATCTTCCTATGGTGCATCCATCATCACTGTAACTGATTCTTTTTTTTTCTCAAAGATTTTTATTGTGTTTTTTTCCATTTAACAAATTTCCATAGTTTTTACATAACTGTGCTCATTTACCTATTATTTACATATCTTATTTTTACATATCATTACATCCAAATTTAGAATATTCCATACATAACATTTACATCTTCTTTCATTCTAGTCCATATATATTCCATACCTTTCCAATATACATTTTGCTTTACTTTTTTATTTTGCCCTCTTCTTTTTTCCCTTGTTTTCTATATTCAATCCACTCGTACCATTTCTTCCATATTACATAATATTCCGAATTCATTTGTCCTTTCAGTTCGATAGTTAATTTGTCCATTTCTGCACAATCATATATTTTTCTTATTACCAAGCTTTCCGAGGGTATGTTTTTTTGTCTCCAACATTGCCCGAAC
>QLTV01004386.1:268202-281474 GCA_003457575.1 Thermophis baileyi
ATGGAACAATGGATGGAAACTGACCTAGGAGAGATTCAACCTGGAAATAAGGAGAAAATTTCTGACAGTGAGAGCGATCAACCAGTGGAACAGCTTGCCTTCGGAGGTTGTGAGAGCTCCAACACTTGAGACTTTCAAGAGGAAATTGGACTGCCATTTGTTGGAAATGATGTAGGGACTCCTGCTTGAGCAGGGGGTTGGACTAGATGACCTACAAGGTCCCTTCCAACTCTGTTACTCTGTAATATTAAAACCCACAGAGATTGTGGCACTAAGAAATCATAGAAAAGATGATGGGGGAAGAGAATCTTTTGCATTTGAAAAACCCATTGATTGTTCATTATGTGCATAAAATGTGGTTAAGTCGTGGTACTATTAAAATCAACTATAGCTGCCAACCATGCTGAGCCAATGGGACGAGAAAAAGCTTAAATCATGAGTGGTGCAGAAAAGCAGAAGTTAATTAGAGAAGCCAAAGCAAAATGAGACAGCTAGAACTCCGAAGGTTCAAGAAATGAGATTTGCCTTGCCTACAGATGAGACAAAGCCAAATAGGCATTTATAGCAGGCATCATCTTTAAATAAAAGACTGACCCTAAATCTGTTTAAAGACTTTACTACAGCAAAGAACTCTGGCAACATATGCAGAGAATTTAGGTGGTTTCCTAAATAGGGAAACTATTAAAGGAGCAGTAAATGTTCCATTTGTTAATTAAACACAAGGAGACTGCTGACTACAATGGCAAGAGTCACTTTCTTATTTGGGGTGCTTTGCAAGCTAACACCTGTGAAATTTGTTTTGAGTTTATGCATTATATACTGAAATACCTGAATGCTTCAATGCTGAAAATTCAATCACAGCCACTGTTGCTTTGGAAATGAAGGAAAAAGGTAGCATATGGAGATTTTTTTTTTCCAATTTTCAACTATAGTTTCAGTGTTTTACATTCATGCTTCTTACATTTCTTTTTTTTTTTCAATTTTTTTAAAATTTTATTCACAACCTTAAAATACAAACTCCAAAAAAGGGGCAAAACTAAAGAAGACAAAGAAATAAAAGTCCATAAAAAGAAAAAAAATATCACAAATCTACACAGTTGAATACTGATAAATACATTTCAAGATTAGTTCCTCCCCTTTGTAAAACAAGCTCACAGTTTATGAAATTTGTTTACCCAACCAATTTGACCTGACATCTATCTACTACTGGTATATAAAAAAACATAATAAAAGCCAACAGCAAAGTTAAACTTCAAAGCCCTCTTTAACAATCTATTATTATATTTCACTTGCAGAAAATCCACAATGGCTTCTGACCTACCATAAATCATAATTGTTATCACTGGTCCATCCAAGATCAAATATCCTTGATTGATCATGCTTCTTCAAGAGCCGGGGTGGCGCAGTGGTTAGAGTGCAGTACTGCAGGCTTCTTCTGCTGATCACCAGCTGCCAGCAGTTTGGCAGATCGAATCTCACCGGCTCAAGGTTGACTCAGCCTTCCATCCTTCCGAGGTTGGTAAAATGAGGACCCAGATTGTTGGGGGCAACATGCTGACTCTGTAAAACCACTTAGAGAGGGCTGTAAAGCACTGTGAAGTGGTATATAAGTCTAAGTGCTATTGCTATTGCTATTGCTACATTTTATGCAGCTGTGGATTTTCTTTTCCTGTATGGCAACAATGGCAAGTAGACACCCCAGGCCTTTATCTAGCCACATCATAAACACCATAAACACTTCAGCTCATCCTCAGTAGCATGTTAAGTGCCAGTGGACCTGATGGACGCATTACTCAGCACTCTATCATCAATCAATCATTTTATATTTTCTATCCATGTGGTTTTCTTGGTAAAAATACAGGAGTGGTTTACTATTGCCTTTTCATGTGCAGTGTGAATTAATGCCTTTGAAATGGTCATCTGCCTCTAGCATCTTCCTATAACATTGCTGCCCAGTATAAAGTGCCTGTTTGCTTTAGCTGGGCTGGTCGGATGACCTTCATTCCCTTACACATCAAATTAAACTTAGACCAAAGTGCTACTACAGGTAGACCTCATTTAGCGACTGCCTCATTTAACAGAATAACAGAGTTGCAAAGGATCTTGGAGGTCTTCTAGTTCAACCTCCTGCTCAAGGAGACCCTATACCAGTGATGGCTAACCTTTTTCTCGTCGCATGCTGAAAGCGCACGTGTGCGTGTGCCGGCACCCATTATGCAATGCACGTGCGATACCCCCTCCCCCCGCATGCCCCACCCCCATGCGTGCATGCGTGACCCCCTCGCATGCATGCGCGTCTCCCGCATGTGCCCCCCGTGCATGCATGGCACAGACCCAAAAACCCCTCTTCGCATTCCACCCACCCCCACGTGTCATAGGTTCGCCATCACGGCCCTATACCATTCCAGATAAATGGCTGTCCAATCTCTTCTTAAAAACCTCCAGTGATTGAGCACCCACAACTTCTGAAGGCAAGCTGTTCCCCTGATTGTTCTGTCAGGAAATTTCTCTTTATTTCTAGGTTGGCTTTCCTCCTTGATTAATCTCCATCCATTGCTTCTTATTCTGCCTTCAGGTGTTTTGGAGAATAGGTTGACCCAGAGGTGGGTTGCTCCCAGTTTGGACCAGATCTATAGAACCGGTAGCGGGGATTTCCCCCCGCTCAGTGAACTGGGAGCGATGGCTGGCTGACCACGCCCACGAACCGGGTCTCTTGGTGGTGCCATAGGCGCCACCATTTTGTTTTTTGCTTCTGCGCATGCGCAGAAGCTGGGTTTTCGGTACTGCGCATGCACGTGCGCACGCAAAGTGCGTGTGCGGCTGTGCGGCTGTGCGGCATGGCCGTGCGGCTGTGCGGCATGGCCGCACAGCGCGCAACACGTGCATGCCCACACGGCGTAGGAGGAAGCAAACCGGCGGCAAGGTAAGTTAGAACCCACCCCTGGGTTGACCCCCTCTTCTTTGTGGCAGCCTCTCAGATATTGGAACACTGCTATCATGCCTCCCCTGTCCTTTTCATTAGACTAAACATACCAAATTCCTGTAACCATTCTTCATATGTTTTAGCCTCAAGCCTCCTAATCATCTTTGTTGTTCTTCTCTGCACTCTTTCTAGAGCCTCAACATCTTTTTTATGTCATGGCAACCAAAACTAAATGCAATATCCCAAGTGTGGTCTTATGAAGACATTATAAAGTGGTATTAACACTTCATGTGATCTTGTTTCTATCCCTCTGTTGATGCAGCCTAGAACTGTGCTGGCTTTTTTGACAACTGCAACACACTACTGGCTCATATTTAAGTGGTTGTCCACTATGACTTCTAGATCCCTCTTGCAGTTACTACTATTGAGCCAGGTATTAGCTATTCTATACCTGTGCATGTGGTTTTTCTTGACTAAGTATAAAACCTTACTTTTTTCAACATTCAATTTCATTTTGTTAGATAGGGCCCAATTTATTATTCATTCATTCATTCATTCATTCATTCATTCATTCATTTAAGGAAATTTATATTGCTGCCTATTTGCACATGGCGACTCAAGGCGGCTTACAGGAATGTCAAAACCTCATATATAAAACAATAAAACTAATAAAAGAGAATAATGTCATAATAAATTAATAAAATAATATAATAATTTCCCAACCCCACCCCGCAACAGCAAGAAGTCTTTTGAAGCTTGACATTATGTTTTCCCAGGCGGAGGTGAGAAGCCTCCAACTCTCACTGTCTGGAAATCACCCCCCCTCCCCCCGCCCAAGCGACTACACATCACACGAGCCATTTAATGGGCTCCATCCTGCTCTGCGTTCCCCAGGTCTTCAGCGCCTTCTGGAATGTTCGGAAGTGTGTCACAATCCTTCTGGATCTTGAGCCTATCTTCTGGAGTGTTGACTATTCCTTCATGTCATCTGCAAATTTAATGAGTTCTCTTTCTTGTCCCCTCATCTAAATCATTTATGAAGATACTGAAGAGTATTGGGCTAAGACAGAACATTGACACACCATACTGCATACTTCCCTCTCTGAAGATGCAATTCCATTAAGGACTACATGTTGAATGTGGTTGGTCAGCCAGTTGCTAATCCATCTGGTGGTGATGCTGTTTAACCCACATTTTACTATTTTATCAAACAGTAGATTGTAGACCACTTTATCAAATACCTTACTGAAGTATTTGCATAGTTGGCATAGTTACCTTGGACCATGTGATATGTGATCTGGCTGGGGGGATTTTTCTATTAGTCCTGTGTCACAGACTGATCACTTCCTTGCAATGATGAGATTAACTGGTACCATCAACCATGTAAGGAAGAAGGGGCCAATTAAGATAGGCTGCCTAAATGCCTGATGGAGCTGGAAGAAGCAGTATTACAACAACAACAGATGTCGTGTAATACAACTTTTTTAGGGTCTTCCACAAGGCCTTAAAATTTGGTTTTGTGCCCAACCTGGGTTCTGGATGTGGGATAGAGCCCATATCCTGGCTATGTTGATGGGTTGTTTTACAATGCTCAGCAGTTATGTGTTTTTATCTTTTGTTTTGTATCTATCATGTTATTTTATTTATTTTTACTGTATACTGCCTATAGTCATGTATGTGAGATGAAAAAATGGGATTAAGTTTAAATATAAAGAAAACCAAACTAATAACAAAAACAACAACTAGCTCTAGAACTGACAATGAAAATACTGCAGTGGTTGATAACTTCTTTCTTTTAGGATCAGAGAAAGCAGCGGTCAAGAAATACTAGCACTTAGCAAAGTAGAATTGAAGGATAAAATATTCAGATGACACAACATGTCAATTTTTACAAAGTTCAGAATTGTGCAGGCAATGGTTTTCCCTGTGACACTCTACAGCAGGGGTCCCCAACCCCTGGTCTGTGGACCGGCACCGGTCCACAGCATGCTAGAAACTGGGCCATGCAAACAAGCAAAGCCCCATTCACGGGATGCAGGCAGCACGCGAAACCACACACCCTCCAGTCCACGGAAAAACCTCTCTCCATGGAACCAGTCCCTGGTGTCCAAAAGGTTGGGGGCCGTGCTCTACAGAAGTGAAATTTGGACTTTGAAAAAGCAGGATAAGAAAAGTATTGATGCATCTGAACATTAGTGTTGGAGAAAACTCCTAAGAATACCATAGTTAGCCAAGAAAACAAACTGATCTTAGAACATATCAATCCAGAGTTCTCACTTGAGGCACAAGTGACCAGCTTAAATTATTATGCTTTCATAAACCAAGAGCAGACGCAATCTTCTCTTTGAATAACAGAGTACTGCCATTTGGTCGATCCAAAAGAGGGTCCTTATAGCAGACCTTTTTATAAAATGAAGCCAAAGGCTTTTCATGGCCCATTAATATTTTCTCAGAAATTGATAAAAGTTCAGTCAGTGGCACAAAACTGATTGCGTTCAATGGACTTTTTACCCCAAAGGCCACATTCATATTGAAGAATGTGCTGCAAATGAGGAACTTTAAATCACCACCTAGTTTTACAGCCCATTTCCACCCATTAATGGCAACTAATTAACTTCTTAGTGATCACAATTCAGTCTTTTGTTGATTAATCTATCTGAACTGAATCATTTTGTTTGTTTCAATCTTTAAAAATGTGAAAATAATGGCTCAGTTCAGATAGGAAAGCACTACATATTTCTAACTAATTTATTATACAAATATGTGCTCCTAAAATAACCAGAAATTACTCTTTTATTAAATAGATTTCCATTTGTTTTCACTTTTATGTATCCCAACAACTAAAGCTTTTAAAATACATGCTATTGTAATTTGAACAAACTCTATTTTGGGCTGTTTCTGGGAATTTTATTTATTTGATATCACTTTTCTTAGTTTCCTAAATGTGTAGAGGTGAATGTGGTTCTTTAAATAGGAAGAAAAACTTCCATAACACAGAACTTCTGTACACAGATTTTATTGGCATATCCTGAAGGTCAGAGAGACTGAGACCTATCAGTGGCCTGGATTAATAGTATTTTACTCTAAAATGTAATAATATAATAAATTGACACCACCTGTGGGAGATGAGCAGGATAAGATGGAGGGTGGGTTTAAACATGCCATCAGTTTGGAATCAACTCCTATTTCTGGTTATTTCCAACTGACACCACCCTAACAAACCCCATCCTATCCTTCAGGCAGATTTGTATCATGCTCATACAGTAGGCACAAAACATTTGAACAGAGCATTCATTTTCAAAGCAAATATGCATATATTGACTAAATAAGGGAAACTGAGATATTCTAGTTATTCTGCACTGGTTCCAAGTTTTCTTTACTCTTTCTTCCTGGAAAAGAAATTACTCCAGATTCCTAAAGTGGGAGGCACCACTCATGATTTCTCATGCCTTAGATACCTACTGTTTAGCCTATTGCAGTGCCCTTGTGGCTGTCTCTGAAGAGCATTTGGAAACTTCAGATGGCTCAGATGACAGCAGCACCTGCAGTAGTGGGTGCACCATGGTATATTGTCCCAGTATGATTGGGTTCTTTTAAAAATGGAGGTGTGTTTAGGTTTGTAAGAATGGCAATTGTCACAAGACAGTGAAGGTTTTTATGTTTTATAACTATAAATGATGAAGTTATTTACAAGAGATATATACACCACAATCCCAATGGCAGATTTGTACCTTGATTGATTGCTTATTTGTACCCCGACTATCATTAAGTGTTGTACCTTGTGATTCTTGACGAACTTATCTTTTCTTTTATGTACACTGAGAGCATATGCACCAAGACAAATTCCTTGTGTGTCCAATCACACTTGGCCAATAAAAAAATTCTATTCTATTCTATTCTATCTATTTACTCCTAACACTCTCTCCCAGAGACTATTCCCCTGTGGCTATCCTGCTAACTATTTTACTCCCTTCTGGGCTTATCAAGAGCAGCAAAAAAAGGAATGTGCTGCAGTGTGCTCAGCATGGCTTTATGCCTTCTCCTGGATCTGGTCAGTCAACCACATTCTCCTCCACTAGGGGAAGAACCTCTCTCCAGGTGTTGTGACCAGTTCTTTCCCAGAGAACAGGGCTTCAGTCAATGACAGCTAATTCCCTTTTACCCATCTAAAGTGTTGTATGAAAATGCTGCCTGTAGCCAGCTGATTCCCTCCTTCCTACCTTGGATCTTTGGTGAGGAAATCGTCTTTCTGGAGGGAAGCCAAGGAAGCCACCCCAGGAGTTTTCTTCTTTATCTCTGACTAGGAACCAATAACCGCTTTGCACCCTCATGTAATTTCACTCTCCAACTTTTCTTTCCAGCCATTCCATCTTTTTTTCCCCTTTACTCTCTTATTTCCCTCTCCAATTTTGTGTGAGCAATTGTAGATTATCATGTCCCCCTAGCAACTGAGGAGGTGGATGTCCACGCCCCCCCCCCCACCGGGTTCTATTCCCAGCACCTATATACCAGACTTGGCCAATGAGACTGCTGTCTCTACATGTCCCTCCAATAGTCCTGACTAGCGGCTAGAGCATAGCTGTACTTCAAAATTGAAATGGGCTTCTAGCCTGTTCCAGATGGTTTCCATTCCACTAGATCTGACAGAATAGACAAACTCTTGGTCCCTTTGGTGAAACAGTGTCACCTGCTGGGGCTCAGAAGCATGTCTTCTCTGTCATTCTTCCTGCCTTGTGGAATGACCTCCCCCCAGAGATATGGATAGGCCTGATCCTACTGGCTTCAGGAACAAGACCCTCGCTTTTCCCCAGGAAAAGACCAGGATGCTAATGGAGCTCTAGGTTGGTAGTATGTGATCTATGGGTCTTAAACTTTTTAATGAAACTTCAACTTTGTCCTTTCCCCCTATCTTAATAATTGTACTACACCTTTTTTCCCCCCTTTGTTCACTGCCAAGAGTTCATTAGTAGTTGGGTAGCCATATAAATGAGTTAAATAAACAACCAAACAAGTAAGACCTTGATCCATGCAAGTGAATTTCCGCTGCATTCTGAAAATGACCAATAATATCACAATAAATCTAAACATGAATAATTCGTGATAGTGCATAAGGTCTATAAACAATGCCTGGTTTACAAAATTATTAAAATATTCAGGCAAAATCTGTCTCATTAATGGCAACGCAACTAGATATGTGTGTTCCTTTAGAAATCTATTAAATATTAAAATAGAGAAGACTAGTTGTTGTTGTTTTCTTTTTTCCCTGCTTGATAAGATGCAAATGAACCATACACTGAATAATTTAATCCCAGGTGCAGCTTCTCAAGTGTGGAATGGATGGACCAGTTATATAAAACTTAGATAATTTCTCACATGCAGATCAATCCTGTATTTCTTAAAATTCATGCGAAGGATTGCTAGGAAGCTGAGAAGCATTCATTAATATGTTTTCAATATTATGCATTCATTCATTCAACTCCACAGCAACTCTCGGAACTTATAATTAAAAAAAAATTTAAATGTAACAAAAAACCACATGTATCAGGAGAAAATACAGTTGACAGGAATAAAAAATAAATTAAAACAGAAACAAAAACAAAGGGGCTCATGCACCATCCTAGCCCAGGGTCTAGGACAGCAGTTCTCAACCTGTGGGTCGCGACCCCTTTGGGGGTCGAACGACCCTTTCACAGGGGTTGCCTAAGCGCGCGCTAGCCCACCTTGCCCCCTTTGTCACCTCATCGCGTACGGGGAGGGGTTGGGGTCGCGGCGGCGGGGCAGGAGTCGCGGTATGAGGAAGGTTGAGAACCACTGGTCTAGGAAAACCTCCAAATCTTTTACAGTTTGCCAAAAGTTGAAAAAGTGGAAGCAGTATGGATCTCCAAGAAAATACTACTGGAATATGCCCAGCTGACCTCACAATATGGGTGGAAACATATGGAGACAGGCATTTCCTCAAGTAGCCAGGCCCAAGTAATAATTTGAACATGCAAGGATGAACAGTACCATTAATCCATAATCATTGCTAACATTCCCAAGATAGCTGGATTTGACCTCTGCCAGTGAATATGTCTCTCAAATGGTCACCATTAATGGTCACCGTATAGAAGTAGCATAACATTGTACTTGTGTAAACATGGCATATATCTCCTGCTATTTCCCAGAAATGTATTTGTCATTTCATTTGATTGACACAATATTCTCAGCTCTATATTTCTGAGAAAATGTTGCAATTTTCTAGGCTGAGCCTTAGGCAAGTACATTTCAGTATCATCTCCAAAGAGGCATAAAATAAACACCCACTAAATGCCTGTGTGGCATGCTCTTTACTTCACTTAGGAAACAAAAACTTTTGTTTTTGTGTAAAGTTTCCAGTGATGTATCTGGGGTTGAGACACGCAAATGCCGTAACTCGGGAGCACTAGGAATGCAGAGTGCACAAATAAAAGATAGGTGTTGATATTTCAGCTAAGTCAAGGTTCCTACAAACAGAATGAGAAAGTAGGAAGGGGACTCTTCCTGTTCCATGACATTGTCTGCCTCAAAATCAATAGTCTCTTACATGATTTATTGTGTGCACTTGCCTGAATAGAGGTGAAATGTGAAAAGAGAATTTTTTTTCCCCTATCACTTCCATATTGGGGGCTGATAAACCTAGAAACTACTGGCCAGAAATTAATGTTCCTGCCTTATCAAATCCATGTATATTTCTCTTTTGTATCTGCAAAAGAAAATGGGAAGGAACGGGAAGCCTTTAGATGCATCATTCAATAGATACCCCAGGATTAAATAATACTGGCAAGGTTTTGTCATAAATGAGAGAATAAAATTAGAAAGTGAGGATCTAAAATCAACCAAATAAGTTATTTTTTATTTTGCTTGACTTGTGCAATTCACTCCACCTTTCTTTTGCACCCATCAATATTTATTGTTATATTAAGAATTGCTGGATAGTTTTGTGATTTCTTGGTGGATGATGTTGCACTTACATTTACTCTGGGCAGGATACCAATGTGATTAGACAGGCTATATTGCATGATGTTGTCTGGGATTCTATTAACTACATGTGAGAAAGTGAATGGAGCTCTTGCAGTCTGTGATCTGAGGCTTTTTCTGGCATATTCAGTGAGTGAATGGGTGAGTTATTAAATCAGAGAAATTGTCAATCATCATTGAGGGAGAAAGTAATGGTGAAGAAGAAGACCTAACCCTACCCTAGATCCAATGGTTTATAATAACTACCATCCTGCCTCCAATCTTCCCTTCCCAAATCTCACAGGTGATCCAGTAAGATAAAATGGTTGATGGTATTGAAAGACATTGAGGAGTCTAATAGAACCAGAATCTCTTAGTGTGCCTTGATATCACTAACCATAGTATCTTATCAGATTATCTGAGAAAGCTGGAGGTTAAAGGCACTGTTTTGTAATGGTTCTTCTCCTATCTGAGTGGGTAGTTTCAATTTGTAGTCATCAGAGAATAGCAATGAAGGATTTATTTATTCTAGTGCAGAATACCTCAGGGCGCAATACTTTCCACCATGCTGCCTAGTGTCGATATAAAGCTACTAAGAAATATTATCTATTGGTGTGAAGTGAGTTGTCATCAATAAACTGATTTTCAGCTGTAGATTGCCACCTCACTTCAACTGGGAATGATGTGGAAACTGTCAGATCTGGATGGGGCATAAAAGCTTTGAATAAATCCTTCCTAGACTGAGTTACTATCCATCAGATTAGTTCTGGTTGTTCTTGATAGGATCACACTCCCTGTGAAGTAGTTGGTGCATAACTGCTGTATCTAGATGACATCAAGTCATACCTTTGATTGTATACAGTATTATATTCATATTTCATTCATAATTAAATCTACAACTTCATTTCTCTACATGCATTCATCAACTTCAATCCATCTTTATTCATATCTATTATAGCTTTATGTTTTCTCAGCACATAATACCTATTTTACTTTCATTCATTGCTGCTCTTTAACATTTACTCCTCTTACAAGACTTTCCATGTGCCATAGTTATCACCAGATAGCCCTTTTTTTTAATGTTAATAGCTTTGGTTATTTAAGGGTTTCACATTACACTTTTTAGAAAAGTAGAAAAAGTGTAGAAAATGTGTAAATGGTTGTGTGTAAAATGTGTAAAAACCTGGCTTTTCTGGCAGGCCTGGGGCCAATAATTGACTGATTGGCCCATGTTTGTTTGTGTGAATGTTTTATTTTAATATTGATGTATTTTAAAATTGTTTTATACATATATATATATATATATGTTTCTATTGTTGTCTTTTTTATATACTGTGAGCCGCCCAGAGTCCTTCGGGAGTTGGGCAGCATACAAATTTTGCAAAATAAATAAAATAAATAAATAAATAAATAAATAATGTATGACTAGTGTTAGTCATGCCACATGCAGATTCCCATCTAATAGTAAAGACAGTATTCCTAATTTTGGTACATATTAGCTACAAAGCCAAAACAAAGCTATATGGGTAATCTGTAAAAATTCCAAATAAAATTCCATCAAAATTCCAAATAAAAGTTCTGGTTTATGGTATTAAAAATGCCATTTTTTGCCGCCCGTAAAGAAGCGGGGGAGGCCTGGTTGCAAAAATCTGAAGAATTCATTCCAGCTATTTGAACGTTAATACTTTATCATAAGCTATCCTGTGAGCAGCCAAAAGCCTTGCATTTGTTATCGGCTACAGAGGCCTTCAGGAAAACCTTGCTGCAGAAGAAATTTTTGGGCCGAGGTGTGGGAGGCCTAGTTCAACTATCTGAAGCACAGAATTACTTGAAAGCAAAACTTTGAACTAAGGCTTTGGAGAATGAAACTGCAAGTATGCCGCGGCCTCTGGGAAACAGCTGAACTCACCTTAGCCTGAAGACAAGAACAAGAAACCTTCATTGATCATCAACCGGGCCTGTGTGCTCACTGGCTGAGAAGCGAGCACAATGTTTCCTGAAGCCACAGCGTTGCTGTGCTTGGTGCGAGGTTGTGAGGCCGCCGGAGCACAGCTGACCTCCGTCAACTTCGGAGAGCTGGACTTCGGCGGAACGGCCATGCTGGACATTTTCTACCAGCAAAATTTACTCGGAAAAGAACTGGCTGGCTACAACGCCGGCATCATTTGCCTGCAGGAGGTATTTGTGGTTAACCTGGGGTCTGTGCCTGACGCCTTCGGTCTGGAGGGACCTGGAGGGGCCTGGAGGGGCTGTTCTGGATTGAAGAGAGGCAGCACGAAGGACTGGCCTTTTTCCACCAGAGGGATAAACTCCGTTTCCCTAGTCAGCACGACATTGCCTTCAATCAGGCTTTGCTTGAGGATCCTTTGCATAGAGAACTGCGGGACAATTCATTTTCTTACAGACTACCCTTTAAGTCATCTAGGGTTGCATTTACAACACAAACTTATCATCCGGTTTTAACTTACAGTTTAATCTTATTTTGGGGGTGTGTGCATTTGTGTATGTATGAGGGTATTTGGTTTGGATGGAAGAAGTGGGTTTGGAGTGGTTGAATTGGTTTCAGCCAAGAAGTGGGTTTGGAGTGGTTTCAGCCAGCAAGGAGGTGACACGAGGCTGGCTCCAGGCTTTAGTCAACGCATCCTTGAGGGAGGGGTCGTTCCCGCAACCATTAAAGGAAGCGGTTGTGAGACCCCTCCTCAAGAAGCCTGCCCTGGATCCAGCAGAATTAAAGAGCTTTCGTCCAGTTTCCAACCTACCCTTTGTGGGAAAGGTTGTAGAGAAAGTGGTGGCCTGTCAGCTCCTGCGGTCATTGGATGAAACGGATTATCTCGACCCTTTTCAGTCTGGCTTCAGGCCTGGCTACAGCACTGCACCTGCCTTGGTCGCGCCGCTGGATGATCTCTGGCGAGCCCGGGATGGGGGTCAGTCCTCTATCTTGGTGCTACTTGACCTCTCAGCAGCTTTCGATACCATTGACCATGGTATCCTTCTGGGACGACTAAGGGAGTTGGGAGTGGGAGGCACCGTGTTACGTTGGTTCTCCTCCTATCTCTCTGGTCGGTCACAGTCGGTGTTGGCAGGAGGACAGAGGTCGACCCCTAGATCCCTCGTTTGCGGGGTGCCTCAGGGCTCGGTCCTCTCTCCCCTCTTATTTAACATCTACATGAAACCGCTGGGTGAGATCATCCGACGATGCGGGGTGAGGTATCAGCAATATGCTGATGATACCCAGTTGTATATCTCCACCCCGCGTCAGTTCAGTGAAGTGGTGGATGTGATGTGCCGGTGCCTGGAGGCTGTGAGGGTCTGGATGGGAGTTAACAGGCTCAACCCAGACAAGACTGAGTGGCTGTGGGTATTGCCTCCTAAAG
>QLTV01004386.1:282196-313183 GCA_003457575.1 Thermophis baileyi
CACATTTAATAAATAATAATACAACAATAATCATCATTTTTAAAAAATTGGCTAGATATGATATACTGCACATAGAAATTCATATTAATATTTCTTAAATAAAAGAACTAATGTACATTAATGTCCAATGATAGTACATTAATTGGGATTATGTACTGTTAAATGTATGAGTTTAAAGGTGGTGGGTGCAGCACTGCAGTGATGATAAGTGCAGCATCGGAAGACTTGAAAGAGCAAGTTAGGGTTAGATTGTCATGAAGAAAATGTATGTATGCTGTCACTAGGAATCAAAAACAACTTCATGGCACATAGTCAATCGATTAATTAATTATACTGTTAATTGTAAATATTAGGGTTATACACATTGTTAAAATTATTTGGAATCTGTGCTTCAGACTGTGTGAAAACGTAACACCTCTCTTCTACTCCTTCATACAGCACACAGCACAGATATGCATTACTCTCCAACATGATTATGGGCTCTGCTGGTTGAAGTAAAGATGCAATGAGATTCCATGAAGGAGCCAAAAAATGGTAAGTTTCCTGAGCAGTTAAAGCAGGTGTGTCAAAGTGGCGGCCCGCGGGCCGGATGTGTCACACACAGGCCACGCCCACCCTGGCTCCGCAAAGGCAAAAAACATCATGATATGTCACAATATGTCACGTGACGTGATCAGAAAATGTTCTGCTCATAAAGAAGCTAGAAGGACCAAAATTCTCCTTCTGATAATTGAAGACAAAAATGTTCCTGAAGTCTCAAGGAATCATGTTTGCATTGGACAAAGAGAAATCCAGACAAACAGGATAGGAGCAAAGATCCTGGGACACTGAAACTCGCAGAGCAGTTGACAAGATCTGTCTGGTTGTGAATGACTTCATTATTGTGCATTTAGGTTTTAGATATTTGTTAAATCCTCTCACACTTACATGAGAAAAGAACCAGGTTCTCCAATGTGTATTGTTTCAGCAAACTCTCCAACAAATATCTAGAGGATGAAGGGAATATAAACCTACATATAAATCAAATAAAATATATTGTGAGTCAGTTTGAGTGGCTAAATAGGAAGAAATGCTTTCATTTTAAATTCGCTCCCTAGAAGTTAATAAGTTATGATGTAGAATTGAAAGAGCAAATATTAATTTTGTGATAAATTGCTTTCCAGACTTAACTTTTGGTAATTTTGAGAGAGAAAACATAACTTAGTCTATAATATGCTTTTAAGGCAAGAAAAAATAATGCAAATGTTTCCCATGCCGTGGCTCAATTTTCCTAGAAAAAGTAACAAGGCAAACCTGTTAGATTGTATTCTAGCACTAATGACTCACCTCAGCCATCTCAGCCCAATATAAGAAAAGGCCAGAAAAGATGTGAGAAGAACTGGGTCATCTGATGGCAACTATTTTGATTCTAATTTCATAAAGGGAATAGATGTTTTTTTGAATTGAATGAGTTTAAGTTTGGCATTTACTTGGCATACGAACAAAAGATCACTGGAGTCAGAAGAAGCTTTGTAAAATCTTTTGTGCGTTAGGCAAATGAGAGAAGTTCAGTTTAACAATTCAAGATGCTTTATATTTGCCAGATCTAGAGTTAAGTCTGCTCTCAGTAAATTACAACACAGATAAAAGAATATGATATAAAATTTGAAGGCAATCATTGTGATTTAACTGAGAATACTCATAAAAGGCATCTTCTGGAAGAAAGGACTATTGGAATTAGATTGTGTAGAAGATTAAGCAAGGGCAGCAAAGAACTGTAATCCCCCAAAATATGTAACCTAATGGCACCAGAGAATGGAGCAGGGGTGGGTTCTGCTTTTCTTCGCTGCCGGTTCGCTCAGTGACGTGCCGCGCGGGCACGCGTGCTTTGCACATGCACAGTGCTTAAAAAAAGCTTCTGTGCATGTGCAGAAGCAAAAAACAAGATGGCGGCGCCTACGGCACCACCGAACCAGCTCAGGGGTGTGGCAGGTGTGGGTCACTACCGGTTCTAGCGACCCACGCCGCCACATTACTAACGGTTCTATAGAACCAGTCCGAACCGGTAGGAACCCACCTCTGGAATGGAGGATAGAGACTCAGATGTTGCTTGTAAACTGGAGGGCTTAACAAAAGACTAAAGTTGCAACCATGTGTGAATTGGCCCAGATGTGTACCTTGTGTAGCAGCCAAAGGCACTAAGCAGATAAACATGAAAAAAAGAGAGGCAAAGAAGCCATTAGAACTAGTGCACCATGACATTTATGGGCCTATATATATCACCACACCAAATGAAAACACATACAGTATATCCCCTCATTCATTGAGGGGTACATATTTTACTATATGGTCAGTGAAGAGTACAGAATAAATTTAAACAACATGTGATTGTAAGCAATATATTTGCAAGAAGTCTTCAATACTTCACACACAGAGTGAGAGTGAATATATATCAGGCAAAGAAGAGCAAGGGTTTAGTCATAATCATAATGACCTAAACCCCAGAACAGAATTGGGTGGCAGAAAGGAAAAAATATTCTTTGACTGAAATGATGAGTCTGCAAGATGCAGACCTCACAGATACCATAAATTTTGGGGAAAAGATGTTAACAAAGCAAACTGCTTACAGAACAAGTTGATAAGAAAGGCAGCTTGATGTCTTCTAAATGCTTTGTACTTTGATTCCCAAGCAGCCATGGCTAATGGCAAAGACCTGTGGGAGCTATAATCCTAAACTTCTGGAGGAAACCAAGTTGCTGATCCTTATAGGAAATTCCAATATTTTTTTATGTATTTCAGTTTTTACTAGTTATATAAAAATAATACAAGCTAATACAGTATAAGGTAAGGCATAAAAAGGCAAAAGAAAGAAATCAAACAGGAAGGAAAAGTGCAAGAAAAGAATAAAAGCTAAAAAAATAAATAAAGAAAAAAGATACAAAAAGTGGATGCCAATATTCTTCACAGTAGTTATAAGTACAATTATATTTTAGATTTTCTCTCTAAATTACATGATGATAGTCTTCTTTCTATAATCTATCCTGCGTAATCATCAAAGCCATAAAGCAGTGGTTTTTAACCTGTGCTCCGTGGACCCCTGGGAGGCTCTGATGTCCTCACAGGGGGTCCGCGAAAGCTTGAAGAAATGTTATGATTTAAATCTTGAGTTAAGTGTTGGGGGTCCGTGGCCAAAGTCTGTGGCCACAAAAGGTATTTAAAGGGGGTCCGTCATGAAGAAAAGGTTGAGAACAATTGCCATAAATCACAAGTTCATTTTTTTTTACTTTTATGCAAAATGTTCATAAGAAGTTTCCAGTCACCAATAAATGTACATAATGAATTTTCTCTAATCAAAAAAGTTAATTTTTCCATCTCAGCAAGATGTGTCAATTTCACCAACAATTCCACAATAGTAAGTAGTGTCCAATCTTTTCAACTCTAAGCATATAATAATCTCGCTGCAATAATCATATAGAAAATCCTAAATGTCAATATACGTAAATAGCAACTTAGTAGGGCTGAGAAAAGACCTTGCAATCTTGGGCACATCTGACACTTTGATGCAACAGTAACAAGTTAGATTAATCAATATTCTAGCACAGAAAAGCTACTTCCAACCTAAAAATCCGTATTTATTGTTTTATGGCTTCCATCGTAATACAGCTCTCTTACATTTGATTTAGGTTCGTGTACAGCAGGTTTTTATGTCCAGAAGTAAGCTAATTGATGCTATGGAGAAGCTCACAATCAGGGAATGAAAGCAAAGGCCTTTTTCTGTCCAATAACATCTGTGAGTCTTATTTGATTCATAGAGAGAGCTCCCAACAGTTAATCCCAACCTTGTGTTTTGATTACAACTCCCGCCATCTCCAGGCAACATAATTTTTGAAAAACATTAAAGTTTATTTTATATCTACAACATTTTATGTATATCAGTAAAATTCAGCAGTGGAGGAATGATACATGTGAATACATCAGAACTATATGTACCTTGTTTTATTCTAACAATGACAAATAGAACACAATCAAAATAATGTCATGTTTGATGTCATGTTTAGATTCTAAACCAAAGAACTACTGAGCTTTTTCCTCCAGATTTTTTTTTTTAAACCTCTGGGGGATTCCAGCCAGGCTAATCATTAGTTTAACATAGTATTTCGCTGATTTAATTAAATCTTTGGAAGCCATGGGAAGTACATTAGTGACATGAATATCAAAACAGGAAGGATATGACTGCCATAACTTTTGGTTGCTGGAACCTAAAGGAACATACTGTCTAAATAATGAAAGAGTGGTCTGTTATATTAATGAGATAATTTATAATAGCTACAGCTATAAAGAACAGAACAGTAGAACGTGACTAGCATATGATATGAATCACTGACAAAAGATAATATTTAGCCTTTTTAGTATAAGCCTTTTAGTATAGCCTTTTAGTGCTTCATAAAGGCTGCTTCACATTTTTAGATATAGAACCAAGATGCTTTAAAAATCATAAATAGCCAAAACATGTATTTGAAATGTGCATCATTCTGCCATTCATGCTAAACAGAGGGATGGTGTATTTTGTCTGTCAAGTGAGCAGCTGATGGCTAATCTATCTTTGCAACAACAAAAAGTCCTAATTCTGCAAGGTTCTTCAGCAAGTTTACTAATATCAGCAGGAGAAACTAAGCATTTTACAAGACATTTTACACCATATTCAGTTGTAAAACTAGCATAAATATGTATCACAAGACTGATTAACCATATTCAGTACTTCGTGTTTCACCATATCATTTGAATGTTGATCATGTGAATTGATCCCCTTGTGAAAATACCTTATCTGAATAGAGAATATGTAAGGTCCATATTTTAGAGTTCAGCTCTTCAATCTCACTTGAAGAATCCTTTACTTCATATCTCATCCAACAATTAATCTGTTTGTGGGAGTGAATCTTCAGTTGTGCATTCACCCATCAGTCCCTCTAAAGCAAGGGTGTCAAACACAAGACCCGCAGGCCGGATCCGGCCCACAATGTGGTCAGATCTGGCCTGCGAGGCTGTCCTGGAAGATGTAAGGGGCCAGCCCACGTCACTTCAGCCCGGTCTACCCAATGCGAAGAGGAAACATCGGGCCAGCATGGCTTCGGCCCGGTCTACCCAGTGTGAAGAGGAAACATGCCAGCAGTTTGGAGAGTGGTGTCAAGCTGGCCACACCCACCCAGTCGTCCACACCCAGGGGGTGGCATCAAGCTGGCCACACCCACCCAGTCAGCCAAACCCACCCAGTCGGCCATGCCCGACCAGCCCCGAGGTCAACCACAGCCCTGATGTGGCCCTCAATGAAATTGAGTTTGACACCCCTGCTCTAAAGCCTAGGTGTCAAAGTCGCAGCGTCACGTTGCTGTCATGTGATGTTTCGCGACGTTTTTCCCATTCACAGAGCTGGAGTGGGCATGGCCTGCATATGAGGCATCCAGCCCACGGGCCGCCAGTTTGACACCCCTGCTCTAAAGAGTGAGAATGTTTATATTTCGGTAGAATAGGACAATGTTTTTCCTGTCCAACTTTCAGTCCTTGTTATCTGCAGTTTTCTTATTGACAGAAGGTAATCACATTATAAGCATAGTGGCAGCTAGTGCATCTGACAAAGTGGGTGTCTGAACTGGTGTAAGATTCTAATGACTGACTGAAAAGTGAGTAACACAATGGCATGTCTAGGCAGGCCCACCATTTCTTGCACTATTGCATTCTGTACCAGTTTAAGTTTCTGTAGGGTCTTCAAGGGCATCTCTGTGTATGGGACATTGAAATAATTGAGCTGTGAAGTGATAAGGATGGAAGTGACTGTTTGGAGGACAAACTAGTGAAGCTGCTCAAAGGCACTCATGGCCACAGCTGCCACTTGTTCTTTGAGCATATGCTGTGATTCCATGAGGATCCCCAGATTGTGCACTACTTCTAAATGGAGAAATGCAACCCCGTCCATGAGAAAGGATGGAAGGTTCCTTATCTACCAGAGTGGATAATACTGCATTTGATGGCCAAATGATCAAACTTTTATAGAAACAACCCATATTCCAATAAAAATAGCTTACTTGAAGTAAGACACAGATCAGCTATGCACAGAAGAACTTGAGATATAAAGATAACCTCCACAGTTTAGAAGGGTATGATTGTTGTTTGAGAATGCATAGATGGTCTTGCAAGCAAATAAAGCCAATTTGTGTAATGTGCTTTGTCTCTTTTTCACATTCAAGCATTTCTGGGTTTATATAGGACCAAAGGCAAGTTACAGAACTGATAAGATAATTGGGGGAGGGGAAGAATAAAAGAATCCCAAGGAACCACCATCTGAAGAGAGTAAAACAGCTTGGTACAGCTGCCAAATAGGCAAGGTTAACTGAATTAACTACTGTCCAGGTGCAAACTGATTGAGAAGTAGGAAAGAGTAACTTCCCTTAGTGAAATCATCTTAGACAGAAAGATAATAAACTTGGTGGGAACATTTCAGATAGTAGGGTTGATTGCCTGATAACAAAAGGCAGCCAAAGGCCAAAAAACTGTTTTTCCACTTTCTCAGCTTAGCCCCAGAGATTCTAAGCAATTCCCTGATGCACAACCCAGCTGTTCCATTCAATAATTCATGCAGTATTTTTAAAACATGTAATGGGATAAGAAGGTAAATGTGCAAGTATTAGTGATGCAGGGGTGGGTTCTAACTTACCTCGCTGCCGGTTCGTTTCCTCCCGCACCGCGTGGCCGCGCCTTGTGGCCGCGCGCGCATGCGCAGTCCAAAAAAATTTAAAATATTTTAAAAAAACACTGAAAACATGATGGTGACACATGTGCAGTGCCGGAAACTTGGCTTCTGCACATGCGCAGAAGAAGAAAAAAACATTTTTTAAAAAAAAAATCAATTTTTTTTAAAAAAAAGATGGAGGCACCCACGGACCGGCACCAACCGAACCGGATCGGTGATGTCATCATGACGTCACCAGTGGGTCGCTACCGGTTCAGGAGAACCGGTCCAAAGCGGGAGGAACCCATCTCTGTAGTGATCCTAACGGTTCTATAAAGTAACTATGGTACCTGGACAAAGAAAAGAGTTGCAGGCATTTTGACCCTGGTTATTTCAATGCTGGGGACACAAGACATCGTACAAGTTCACGCTAATGTAGACAGTGGGATGTATGAGTAAGCTGAATGTGTACACACATATGAATATGTTTTAAAAACATTCTTTTAAGGCCAATCTCTTGCTTTTTTGAACAGATGGAGCTACTGAGGTTGGAAGTATCTAGGCCAGAATTTTAAATGCTATGTACTCATGATTCACTTCACATTTTAATTTGTATACATGGCGTGGGAAGCTTCTGTAGCTTAGGAGGCCACACAAATAAATATAACTCAGTTTCAAGGTCATGGCTAATTTTCATATTGTGACTGCAGTTGACAAATTGACATATTATAATGAAAAATGAACACACACACACACTGTTTTATGGCACCAATGCTGAAAGTAACATAATTCTAAACTCCATGAGAGGAGAGGAGTGGATGCAGAAGAATAGCCATGAATTCAACAGTTTCTGATCATGTTGGAAGTCAGCCGGTTGTGAAAGTTTGGAGGATCTGCTTTCAGGGAAACCCATCTCACTAACTTGGGACACTTCCATACCACCAACATTTTCATCCCTCGGGTCCTTTTGAAGCAAATTAAAAGTGATCTGTGATTCTCCTCACATGTGTGGACTTGAAATAGTGAGTCAAGGAGAGAAAATTGCTGTCCCATCTCCTGGGCATTTTGTATTCAGCTTTTCCCTTTTCTTTACTGCATGGAAGTTTCCCCTTTAAATTGACAAAACACTTGTCAATTTCAGTCCTGCTCAATTTCAGTAACATTGCTATTAAACATAGAAGATTTAGGACAGGGATCGGCAACCTTAAACACCCAAAGAGCCACAAAGGTCCTAAACAGAAGCCCCCCGTTCAATTCTGGAGCCGACCGGAAGTCCGATTCCCCCACCATAGAGTCTCTGTTGTGGCCCGCCGGAGACCCGTCCAGCTGGTTGCGGACTCTGACAGTGAAGAGGCTGTTGTGATGCGCCGGCAGCCTGTGCTGCTGGTACCCGAGTTGGACAGTGAGGAGGTTGGTGTGGACTTGGTGACAGAGGCAGAGATGCAGCCAGGGCCTTCAGAACCTCCAGAAGCTCCCATCACTGACGAGGAAGAAGAGGAAGAGCCTATTCTGAATGCACGGGCACGCAGAGCTGTCAAGAGGCAAGAATGGTTACTCAGGAGGAGGTCTCCTCGGGAGTAAGGCTTTGGGCAAATTGGCCACGCCCTTAGCCTATTTAAGTAGTGACCACGCTCAACCACGTTGCAGGAAACAACTCCGTTCAATCCACATATTGATTTGGGTTTCCTGTTCAGCTCTTGATTCAAGTCGGCATTACTTTTCCTGTTCCTAGTTCTGGGCTTTCTGCCAACTTCAGTAAGTTCTCATGGCTCTTATCACTTAAGCTTCATTTGTTGAACTTCTTGGATTCTTTGTGCTTGAACTCTTGCCAACTGTTAAGACGTTAATTAACAGTTGGTGCACCGAAAGGACTACTTTATGATTTATGGACTTTAACCAACACGACGGCATTCTAGAACAATATTTGCGCTGCTTTATTAATCAGCAGTAGGACAATTGGGCGGAGTACCTAGCAGTGGCGGAATTCGCCTTTAACAATTCCCAACACACCTCCACCCAGACCACCCCTTTCCTAGCCAACTTGGGCTATCACCCCCAGTTCTTCCCGCTCACGCCTCTTGACTCCCCAGTTTCAGCAGCAGATGAGTTCTTGTCAGAGCTGCAGGCCGTTCACCAGTTGGTGAAGCGCTACTTAATTAAGGCCAAGGACGACTACAAAAGAGTTGTGGACTGCTCTCGGCGGGCAACACCACCGTTGGCTGTGGGGGATAGAGTGTGGTTGTCGACCAAGCATCTCCCCTCCAACCGGCCAGTCTGAAAACTGGACCATCATTACATTGGTCCTTTTCCTGTGGAGGCGGTCATCAATCCAGTGGCCTACTGCCTGACCTTGCCTTGGTCGCTAAGGGTCCATCCTGTGTTTCTTTGGTTCCCTCCTTGTTCCCGAACGGCCCGTCTGTCTGCTCCGTCCCCTTGATCGTCCCCAGACGGTGCCCCGTGAAAGAGATGAACCACCCGAGTACGAGGTCACCAGCATCCGAGACTCCCGGTGGATGAAGGGCCGGTTCCAGTACCTCATCGAGTGGAAGGGGTACGGGCCGGAAGACTTCACCTGGGAGGATGTGACCTCCGTCCATGCTCCAGCTCTTGTTCACGCCTTTCACGAACAGTTCCCGTCCCGACCGCATCTGGACCGACAGACCCTGGGGAAGGGCCCTGCGGTGGGGAATAGTGTTGTGGCCCGCCGGCGACCCGTGCAGCTGATTGCGGACTCCAACAGCGAAGAGGCTGTTGTGGTGATGCGCCGGCGGCCTGTGCAGCTGGTACCCGAGTCGGACAGTGAGGAGGTTGGTGTGGACTCGGTGCCAGAGACGGAGATGCAGCCAGGGCCTTCAGAACCTCCAGAAGCTCCCATCACTGATGAGGAAGAAGAGGAAGAGCCTATTCTGAATGCACGGGCACGCAGAGCTGTCAAAAGGCAAGAATGGTTACTCAGGAGGTCTCCTCGGGAGTAAGGCTTGGGGGTTAATTGGCCACGCCCTTAGCCTATTTAAGTAGTGACCACACTCAACCACGTTGCAAGAAACAACTCCGTTCATTCCACATATTGCCTTGGTCTTTGAAACTTCTGTTCGGCCCTTGATTCCAAACGGAGATGGTGTAGTGCAGGAGTTGGCAACCTTAAACACTCAAAGAGCCACAAAGGTCCTAACCGGAAGCCCCCCCATTCAATTCTTGAGCCGACCGGAAGTCAGGTTCCCCCACCATAGAGTCTCCTCCTAGCGCGGCGCCCTTTTTCCTCTGCCGACCAGAAGTCCGGTTCCCCCACCATAGAGTCTCCTCCTAGCGTGGCGTCCTTTTTCCTCTGCCCACCCGAAGTCCGGTTCCCCCACCATAGCGTCTCCTCCTCGCGTGGCGTCCTTTTTCCTCTATCTGTCCTAACCGAAAGCCCTATCAATTGTGGAGCCAACTGGCGACAGGGAGCCGCAGCAGAGGGATGAAAGAGCCACATGTGGCTCCAGAGCCATGGGTTGCTGACCCCTGATCTAGGAAGATGGATGAGAATAGAATTCCTGTGTAGTTAATGAGATTCAGATGCTTATTTTCTTGCACATCAAATCAAATCCAAATAAATATCTTTTAATTAGAAACAAAAGACATCACTACAATCTTTTCAAACATCCTAAAATAAATAGGAATGGTAAAATCTTGCTGAAAGTCTGCCAGAAGTTACAGACATCTTGAGCAAAGCATTTCAGAACCCATGTGCAGGCTTCTTGAACTGATGACCCAACAAACCAAGCACAGCCAACAGTGTGTACTGCAACTTTCTAGATGTATTACCTCCCTCCATCATCCTTCACTTTCCTTTTGAAATACCAAATAAGGGAACAATATTGATTTATGGAATTCTTGAAGCTGGTGAGCTGTATTCATTCGAAGTAGATCACAAGTCCTGCAATTGTACACTAGAGTATAGAAGAGCTATGGACTTTCAGGATGTTGCAGAAAATCACAAATCCTTACCAAACAATTCACCTGAATAAAGACAATTGATGAACCACACCAGTATTAAAAGAGATGACAGGATGTTAATTAGAGAAACAGCCGCTGTAGACGCTAAGCTGCATGTCAAGAAAGAAACCCTTTCCTTTTTCTTCTGCCTGCCTATCATTTATTAATTTGGCCTACATGCACACACTGTGGTGGTTTGCCACCGGTAATGAGGCACTGATCTGACTTTTGAAGCAAACCTTATTCCCCTTCAAATCTCTCCTGTGCCATTGTCACAGCATAAACATCACCAGCACAGGTGGTACAGTATTTAGTAGAAAGCCTTCAAGCACCTATGATAAAGAAAAGAGGAGCCTGGAGGTAAGGGGGGGGCACAATACTTAGTCTGCTAGCATCGAGGGCTGTATACAGAGAGAAAAACCTAATTTTACCACCAAGTGCACACATTAACATGGAATATGTGAATGGCACCTGTGTGACATCTATGTTTGCAAATACATAAGAATATATTAAAAACTTGTAACTTATTAAGAAACCCTAATAATAAGCCTTATTCAAGCATTCCTGATAGGATTACACTGTTCCCCTGTCTTATCTCCTCTATGAACCAAAAATTGGAAAATGATTTTTCTCTGTGGATCAAACCAGCTCTGGGCAACTGATATCCAGTGTGTTTTACCATCCACAGTCTCATGGTCAAAGGGACACAATAACCTCTCCATACACCAGCAAAGATTTTTCAATAGTCTCTTTAAAGACAATGGAGCCCATCTTAAAAACTCATTGTAGTGCAAGGCAAGCAATTTTCAAAAATAGGTTGAAGCGTTAGGAGAGATAAGGAAAAAACACTATGCTGGCTAGGAAATTGGAGAGCACATTTCTGGAGAGTATCCACTGGAGAAGACTGACCTACCTCAGTCTCACCACTGTAGAAGTTCATCTCTCCAGGCATGGATGACAACACAGCTATCCAAAAAGAGCATGGGGCAAGAGATTGGTCCCTGCTTTTCTCCTTACAATTAGTAAGTCTTGGCTATACAGTATATCCAAAAATAAAATCAGATAACATCTATATGCTTGAGGATTTTCCATCAGTCCTTAGTGTCTGACCAAATGATAAGGCTGTATGGGAGCTGATGTCCAAAATAACTTGAGAGCACCAACCTTTCATCTGTATAACTTTGTAGTTTATCACAGCTTGTGAATAAATCCATATTAGATACCAGACCAGAAGAAAAAAAGCAGGGGATTAGAGTAGATAATTTTATCAATAGTCAGAATTGTTAATTAATAATTGTAAATGAGGTCTCTTCACAATTGTACAATCATGTGGCCGATTTGTACGTTCAGTTCATAATTCAGCCAATTTTAACATTTCAGTTATTGAAAAATGAATGGAAATATGGGTTGAACTATAAGGTGCACTGTACTTTTTCTAACACTAACCCAACATAATGTAGCAGTAGGAATGTAAAGCTTGAAGCTGAGATTGCCTGGTACTAAATTTCCAACCAGCATTAGTTTGGTGATTGGCACTGGGCAAATCATTGACACCCTCAGTTCAACTTATCTTGAAAACATTTTCCATGATACAAGCTTGGTTAATATATGAATTGAATGCCATGAATAAAGGATGGGATGCTAGTGGGATGATGAAGCTCTACAACTGTTTTCCTGCACAATGAATTAGAAACATTGGAAACTGTTTTATACTAAATCTGGTTCTGGGCTCAGCATTTTCAACACTGACCAATTTGGATGACACTGAACTCTACAGGAAATTTTTTCCCAGTGTTACCCAGAGATGTTTTTGGGGGGTGGGGTTTTCATTCAAACCATTTGTTCTCCATTGAGAAATGGGCTTTCCCTACTGATCCATTAATGCAGTTAGTTAGCAGTTACCATCAGGAAAACTGCAAGGCAGATCTCCAATGTATAATTAAGGTGATAATAAAGCTAATTGTTGGATGCCAGAAACCATTCCCAGCTCCTTCTGCATCCTGGGGACTACGTGTTTTTGGCCAAATTAAGAAACAGAGTTCCAGTCCACCTCCTAATATAATATAATAAATTCTATTAAGGTATTACAGTATCAATATAGCCATAGACTGAATGATTCAACCCACTTTAAAATGGTCTTTTTTGGAATCAGATTAGAATTAAGACCATTTTTATCCTTATTAGTTGTTCCTCTTGGGAAGGCTGGCATCTGATTCAATAGCCTTCAGGAAAATAACTATTTTACAATTAAACTACTTTACTAACCAAGCTGTAGATGGAAGGCTGAGGATAAGAATACTGTCTATGCTTTTCAGTCCCTTCACTAAAGGCAGGGGAATGGGAATGTTGGGCATATTTGTCTGCTGTACAATTTGCTGGGAGAGAACACCAGGCCCAGACTCTTCAACTTCCATCAGCCCAAGCTAGCATGGCCAGTAGAGAAGGATTTTATGAGCCCAGAATACCTGGAAGGCTCCAGGTTGCCCACTGCTCTAAAACATGCTCCAGAATCCTTTGAAATGTGTATGTGTTCCAGAGCAGACTTGGACACATGCTAGTCATTGACTTGGTATGGTGGAACATTTAGCAAACCTTATGAACACCAGAGAGGAAACATGACTGTTGCAAAGAGATATGTTATGCTGGAGAAGAGGAGAAGCAAGAGAAAAGTTAAGTCTGGCTTAATTATCCTATTTATAAATTAATCTGGAGAATTGCTTTAGCAGGTTTTCAAGATTCTATTACATTATCCTATGAATAATAAACATCTTCCCAAAAATTTAAATGGTTCTTGTCTTCTGAGTTTGCCAGCGTCACAAGGATTGACATGTGGGAATTTTATGTAAGTCTGGAAAGCACTTTAGCATGCCATCAACTGTTTACCCTGCAAAATTCTAATTCCCATGACATGGCATATAAGAGCAACAGCTAACACTGTACAACTGGACTTCTGTTCATACACTAAAACTCCCATTTACTGTCCTCCCTTCCTGCAACCTCTCTCATATACAGATTTATTCTGATTGGTCCCCACTCCATACTTTAGACCACATTTTCTAGAGCATGATGGGGGAGGGAGGGAGGTATGAGAAGACACGGTTTGCTACAGTTCCTAAATACAGATATCGGACACTTGGACAGTGTGTAAATATTCTGAGAAGAATTGGAGAATTGTCAGGATGACAGTGCACAGTCACAATGAGAATATTTGGGAGGATTTTGTAATGGAACATTAGCCAAGCCAATTTTTCTTATTTCGGCTGAACTAGCTTAGCAAAATAATCAAGGTGTTAGACATAGATTGGAGAGGTCCAGGTCAAGTCCTCATTAGTCACAGAGTTCATGAGTGAGTCTGACCAGACATCATGTCTGTCTCTCTGTCTCTGTGTCTCTCTCAGCATCAATTTATCCATCCAAGCAATAAACTTGTAAGCTACTCAATCACATAAGAGCCCTAAGCAATTTATATTTTAAGATTAAAAACCACAATACAATAAGACATTAATCCAATCTAATATCAGACAATAACACACCCTGCCTCAAGGAACTGTTGCTCTGTATTTAAATCAGGGAAGATCACCATGAATGCTACCTTGAGCAACAACAAAACATAAATGCCAATCAGTCAGTAAATAAAGACTCTTCCCCCCAATGCTGTTCTCTCTCCCATTTGGCAATGCTCTGATTCTAGCACAAAACAGAACAGCTGAGGGACATCAGAGAAAACCACTTGGGACCATCCCTGCCATTATTGCCCTCACTTCTTGAGGGAACAATAGGGGAGGAGCTATGCTATAGGTCATGGATGTCAAACTTGCGGCGTCACGTTGCTATCACATGACGTTTTGTGACATTTTTTTCCTTCATGGATCTGGGGTGGGCGTGGCCTGCGGGTGACACATCCGGCCCACAAGCCACCAGTTTGACACCATTGCTATAGGTATTTACAAGCTTGCTTAAAAGTATGGCAAGACTCTTCAAGGGGTACAGAATGCAACTTCATCCCCTGTTGCTTAACAATGCTTAATACAGGGAGGAAGCAAAGACCTGAGATCCTATTTGTTCTCTAGTGGAATTCAGGAGTCTGAGGTGAGAAGGCTTATTCTTTCAGCTTCAGCCTTGATGTATTCAAGGGAGAGCTGCCATGGAGAGACTCTCTTTCATGGTGGGTAATCTTCAGCAAGCCATGTTCAGCACAACTGATAGGTTCTGCGACCTCTGTGGACATGGCATGAGGATAAGACATTCTCAGGCAGCTTTTCAAAAAGAAAAAGCATTTGTCAGAATAAAACATCTACTAACAATCAGATAACTATTGAAATAATGAACATAAAAAGAACCATGGGCCACACACCTCAGAAATCTGAAACAATGGTTCTGAAGAATGGATATACAAACCTTTATCCCTCCAGGGCAAGCCATTTCAATAGAGGGTAGATGCAGCCTAGAAGCCAATTCTGGGGTTATGTTTGAGGAAAAAAAGGGCAAAATAAATAAATACACAGCAGTTGTAATTTCTTTTCTACACCTTTTGGCCATAGCTAAAAGTCACCTTCCACCCTGTCTTCTGTTAACCTTTCCAATGCACTTGCACTGTGGGTGGAACAGAAAAATGGAAGGACGCTATTATGCAATGTTCAATGGCAGTTTTTCCTTCCATATATATTACTTTCTCTTGCTGCAGCTATTCAAATTGCAGAATATACCATAACTACTTTATAATAATAACAAATAGAGTGAACAGTAGAATGCCAGTATGAGATTTTTGTGCATCATGTCCAAGATATTACCCAACTGCCACTCTTCAGGTACAGAACTTTAGTCAAGCTCATTTAGTTTAATTATTTTCTTAAATGTGTCTTAAATTTATTTTATTTGATTATTTATATCCCACTTTTATTATTTTTACAAATAACTCAAGGCAGCAAATACATCCAACATACCTTCCTCCTCCTGTTTTCCCCATAACAACAACTCTGTGAGGTGAAATTTGGGTTAGTCCAAGTCTTGCAGCAACAACAAATTATTATTTCTATTTATACCATTACTTAGTGGTATTAATTCAAGCATTCAAGGACCTGGGACAGAGAAAAATCTATTTCAGAATAAGAACCTGGCTTTAAATATCCTTCGTACTCTTCCTAATTATACTATCATTCTTACAAAAATGGATAGAGGTTTTCCTTTTCAAAATGCTATATGATATACAATATACTTAGGAAACTGTCGTCCCAGTGGGGAGGAGGGCTCAAGTAGGGAATTAGCTTGGACTCACTACATAAACACAAGGGACCAAGGTCCAACACTTCCAACACCTCCCAAATGCCTCCAACCTTATCTAGTCTTTCCCAGGTGAAAGCTGCCAGTCTGGGGAGATTCCTGCACTATAGGCAGGAAACAATAAAGTAGCTAGTTCAAACTTTACACATGTGGGTCTGGTTGTTCACGTCTGACAGAGAGACTGGCTTATCCTAAGACAAAATAATCAATGCAATGAATGCAAGATTCACTAGAATGACTGAGATTTGCTCAACAAGGTTTTGGACAGAGGCCTTTCCTGTATGGAGATATCAAGGACTAAAACTAGGGCCTCTTTACTTACTCATGCTTAGCAAAAAAAAAAAGTCTATCCACAAATGAAATGATAACCTAGGTACAGAAACTGTGTTATTTAAATTGGAATAGCAAGATTAAAACTAAGTGAAGCTAACTATTACATTCTGGGGAAAATTCACTGAAAAAGTTGAATTTTAATGAAAGGGTGGAAAGAGAATGCTCAGAGGTGGGAAAGATGCTTCCATGCCCTTCTGTACCAAAGGAGCCCATTTGGCTCTCAGATTCTTATCTCAGGAAAAGAGAAGACCTAAAGTATAGGGTCCCCTGCTAATTTTTCAGGATGGGAAAGGCAGTCTTTGAACTCAGTCTGGTACTTACTCCCATTCTTTCCGCCTTGCCTGTGGCGTGCTCTGCATTTTATGAGCTTCATGAGCCTTGATGATATCTCGCTGTTCAATCAGCCCCCCTCGTCGACGTTTGATGACTTCAGGGCTCACGGGGATAAATTGGCTTTGCCCCAGGTCAAAGGTGCTGCTACCATCCAAGCCCAGAGTGGATTCTCTCTCCTGGGATCGCAACTCATAGAGAGCATCAAAACTGGTAGTACGTAAGATGAGGTTGTCTGGCTCCAGCAAGCTACAGGAATGAGCAGGCTGCATCAGACCCAGCCGGTGCTTCCGCCATGCTTCTTCCTCCGGTAGGGCCAGCACATATCTTTGGGTTCCACTGCCCAGCTCAGTGGTGGTTCCTCCAGGAGAAAAAGACCCTGCCTCAGAGAGCATGTGAGCACTTAGGGAACATGTGCCAAGGCTGAGCATCATGAATACCATTCAGGAACATCACTCTAGAAGAGGCAAAACAAGGGGGAAATAGTTACTGACAAGTTTCTTCCTATGGCCTATTTTAAATGGGAGAAGACAGACTATACATAATAGAGACTGTCCTCTGAAAAAAAGCTGCCTGTGTGTGTTTTACCCTTTTAAAAGCCAACATAACATAATAAATGAACAAGATCAGAACCTGGTTGTTAGAAGGAATGTGGGAAGTACTTATTTCACACTGTCCTGTAATATCCTGTGAGATGGATTTCAGCCTGAAAGTGATATAAAACCTACAGGCCCAAGCATTTCAGTCTATTGCAAATAATGCAGTGGATGAAAATCCTACATGCAAAAAGTCTCAGCTCCCATTAAATTATAGCTTTTTTTAAAAACCACTAGTTTGTGCAGGAAAGAGTGAACTAGGTGGGTTTGCAGGCTGACTCAATGTAAGGTAGCTCCTTATATTCCCATAATGTTCCTAGCAGGAAATGATGGGATTTTGTAAATGTCATTTGGGCATCTCATGCATAACCTTATATTTTCTGCAAGGTCAGATCCTTCAAGCAAGGTATCCTTTTTGAATCTCTGTCTAGATGAAGTGGATAATGGAAACTGACCTCTCTGTTTCTTGGTTACTCCGTGTAAGAAGTGGACATGGAATTGTAGTGGAAGGAGATATGCTCATAAATATCTTATTTATATTTCTCACGCACACATTTTCAAAATTCTATTTAGATATCCCCAATTCTGCAGTCTCCACAGTGTTAATCTATGAGCTCAAAGATTCCCATTCAAAATCACTGTTAGACATCTGGCTTGGGAATTATGGAAGTTGTGCAACAAAACTAAATGACATTACATGAGAGAAGGCATTAAATGTAACAGGCAATAGCCCAAGGAGGATAACATCACATTAAATCTGGTATCTAAACACCATGTTCTGCTCCTATTTATTAAAAATAGTAATGCAGAAATAAAAGTTTTTACAGGATATTGCCAGACACTATTATAGCTCAGGGCTTGTTGGTGACTTTGCAATGCAACTGATGTTGCTAGAAGTAACTAAGGAGGAGGTAGAAGCTAAGAGAAGAAATCCAGGGAGGAAGCATATCAAACATCAGCCTGAAGGCACTCTTATGTATTGAAATAACCAATACATTTTGCGATGAAAATATGTGTGGGGGAAATATACTGATGGATATTTATTAGATCAACACTATAAGAAATGAGTCTCCAATGTAGATTGGAGTCAAAGATTTAAAAGTGCAGAGAGAATACAGTATTCACTGAATCAGTAGGGGTTATTTTATTCATTACTTACTTAATTTAAAGAAATGTATCTTGTAGTTGAATCTTTTATGGGAGACCCCAAAGTAACACACTACTATCTTCAGTAGATCCAATCTTGGCTAATGATAGATGTTTAGACAACATGCCAAGTTATATCATATCATATCATATTCATATCATATATTCATATCAAGCAGAACAGAAAGATCTCAAATTCTCATTCACAGTGACAATAAAGTTGCCCACTCATATAAACCCATAAAATTATTTCAAATTGATGATGTCTGAAGAGTTTGATCCTCTAGATAATTCATTTGATGGGAAGAATCAAAGCAAAGAGATAGGATGAACGGTCCTAAATTTCAAAGATAGGTAACATCTACACATGCATCTACAAACACACTAGACTAGTAAAATGAGGGTGAGAATATTCAGCCCTGATGCCAGATCATTAGATCATTATGGGCAATGGCTCTGTTGCTGTTAAATACTATATTAATCTGTACCAAAGCTTCCCTCATCCATGACCTTATCAAGGATGAAATGGCTAACTTGGAATGTATAATCAAAACCTGGGGGCACCTAGTCCTAGAAGATGGTGTTTCCCTCTTTGAGTTGGGGTTTTGACTAGGGCACCAGCCATGAACCCAGAGAGGGATGTGGGGGATAGCCATTGTTGTCTGGGAAGCTCAAGTAGCCACTGCATCACAGATAACCAGATTTGAGACCAAATGTGAGATCCTGTCATTAAAGTTGGAGCAATTAAGTTTGTTGTTGCTGTACCGGCTCCCTACTGTGCAGCAATATTTCTGCCTGAGCTGTTCAGTTCTGCTGCTAAAGACTTTAACTTGTTCTCATTTGAGATAAAGGCTGAACTGGCTCAGAGGTTTATGGCTCACATGGAACATGCACAGGGCAATCACATGTTAGATTTGTCATTTGTATCAGGGTAGCTGTAATGTGATCTAAGCCTAGACTTGCAGCTCTTTCCTGTAGCCAGGAAGTAATTTGCACAGAATTGTCTGATGTGCCAAACCTTCTCATAGTCATCTGTGCTTTAATCACCTCACATAGGACTATTCCAATGTGCTCTTCATGAGACTGCCCTTGAAGACCACTCAGAAACCATACCCCATTCAGAATGCAGTGGTGTCACAGTTCTGGGTATGCCCCAACATGCCTTCATAATCCTTCTGCTGAGGGAGCTGAACTGGTTGCCAGTGAATTTCTGGGTGTATTTAGGCTGCTGTTTGTCACCTGGCATATGAGAGATCCCTTTCTTTCATTGTTTCCATCCATCCAGTAAAATCTGGCAAAGAGTAGACATGCTCTGAATTCTATCTGTTAAGGCACCTGATGGAGGTCTAAGAACTGTGCCTTCTGTGTTGCATTCTGGAATAGAATCCTCATAAAGTTTCAAATATCCTGCTATCCTTGGACTAAATTTTGTAGACCTAGTTTCTTCCTCAGGTTAGGTGGAACATGTGTCCATTTGGACTGGATTATGTTTGGTTTGTCTGTACTATGTTGGTTCCTTCTGGCATAGCCACGTTTTTTTTAATTGGTTAAATGTATTGTGAGTTTGTTTTAAATCTGCATGCCATCCAGAGTTGCTGTGAGTTCAACAGCCTTATAAATCTAAATTTCAAATAAACATAACCTGATATGCTGTAATGCTGGGAAAGGATTAATACTTCCTCACATTCAATGTCCCTAATTTTAAGAATGACTATGGATTCAAATTTGAATTAGGGGATCCTATGATCCTACATAGTCCCGGAGGTCAAATAAAATTAAGTTCTGCCTGGGAAAATGGCAGAAAGAACCTCCCCCTGGAATTAGTGAACCTCTGAGACTGTACAGGACCCCATTTTATCCACAGACACAAACCTGTTGTTATTCATTGACATGTGATTAAAGTTCTCATGGAAGAGCTTCAGTAAGTTTAATCATCATATTTGTATGAGTTTGGCTGGTTTGATTATTGTGATTGATTCTATGATTACTGTTTTGTCTAAACCGGCCGTGCTAGGAGGTAATGCAAGCTTACTTGTGACTAATGACTGGAACATTTTTTTCAGCTCTTTTTAAATGTCATATCCATTAAAGAAACATAATGACAGAATGAAGGAGGTCAGTTATAATTGAAAAGGTTATAAAGGTTATAAAGAAGTGGCATCTGTAGTCAGTTATTATTGAATATGTGATATTCTGCAAACAATCTGCATCCTGCTTTATTTGTTTGCTTCAAATATATACTGTTATTAGAAAGGTGTATGGTTTAAATTTTTATCCCTCTTTTTCTTTTTCGCTTTCTACCCCTCATCCATCTATCCCTCACTATTACTGTTCTGCTGTTTTCTTCCAGACTGGAGCCTGCAATGTTATAGCTTCAGCAGAGGCTGTTGTTTATTTGAAAAAAATCAGGACCATGGTCAGTTCACTCATTGAGGACAGAATTAGCTAGAGACTACAAACTAGTTGCATGCAGAAAAATTCTGTATCTGCTACTTGTCATTTGATAAATGAAAATGGGCTTTAGAGTTCCTTTTTTAAAAAATGGGAATAGAATTTCAAAATAATTCTAATGGCTGGAATGTGGTATTCTTGCCCTTCATAATGAACAGAAGGAAGCAAATTATGTAAATGTCATAACATTCATTGTGTTTTCATCTCTCCTGCAATTTGGGGTACTTTCCATGACTTTCCCCACTTCAATTCAATTATGAAAAAAGTCATAATGAGGACATTCCTCCCATTGCTGTTTTCCAGTCTGGGAAGTGTGGGCAGCCAGAAAAGCTTCAGAGTGATGGAAAGATGGCTCCATCTGTCATCCATAATAGTAAAATAAATGTAAAATCACTTCCAAAAATGTTTTGCCATGGAAGAAAACTTGGGACACTCTCAGATTTCAGCATGCATTACTCTTGTAAATTTAGAACAGCCGGGTTGTTCTACCAATAGTCAGGAGCCAATGCAAGCCTGCTTGGTCCTGAAATCAAGCAGATGTCTCAAGCACTCTTCCTTTGAAAAAGCCAATTTTAATCTAGAGAATCCATTATGATAACTGCAAGAAATAGGAGCTATTCTGAGAAGTAACCAGAGACTCGGGGGGGGGGACATGAAATAATCCATGAAATCCCATGAAATAATTCATAATTACCTCTCTTGACCAGGATCAAACTTGATCATAATTATAGCAAGGAACTAGACTGGAGGCTTCATATTGCTCAGGCAAATGGGGTTAGCTGCTTTTTAGTATAGCCTCATAAAACGTCTCATTCATCCAAATCCTGCATTTTTTCAATATAAAGGATTAACGGGCTCTCTTTAGAGTGCATTGAATATCTGATCAGTAGGTTTCAAAGTACTGTTCACACATAAGCAAGCTATTCCTCATTTGCTTAATCAACCATCAGTCACAAAGTCTTTGGGAGAAAATAATCTGATGCTAGATGATAGATAGATAGATAGATAGATAGATAGATAGATAGATAGATAGATAGATAGATAGATAGATAGATAGATAGATAGATAGATAGATAGATAGATAGATAGATACTGTAGATGGATGGATATCACTTATTTGCAAGATATCATGTGTCATTTGATTCAATTGACTCATTTATCTTATAACCGAGGAGTATTAACTTATCTGAAGATGATTAAATGATCTACAGCTAAAATCTAGTGAGGTGGTAACTACATCTGTGTCTGATTTATATTCACGAATGAAGGCAAATATACGTGCGCCAGGATAATGTTGCAGGATCCAATCTTGGTCGGTCACTGGGACCAGAGGTTTAGTCTTCCAAACTTTCGGATTCATGCTGGAGCCCAGCCTCAGGGAACTTCTCTCTCACCAGAATGCATTCCCTGAGGATGGGCTCCAGCACGAGTCTGAAAGTTTTGAAGACTAAACCTCTGGTTCCTGTGATTGACCCAGATTGGATCCTGATGTGTACTGTATGAGATAATTAAGTGGGATATATGGTGTAACATTAAATGACTGAATATTTTCCACACAAACAGTTCACTCCACCCAAGAACAGCAACATGTCTGGGGAAACATTCTAAACTAATCCTAAGCCTGCTGGTTTCTTTGCTTAAATTTTTAATTAGATATTCTTTTTTTTAAAAAGAGTGACACCAATGCACAACCATATAGTAATCTGAATAGCTAAAGTTACTTACAATCTGCAGTGAGACTTCAGCAAGATTTCACCACACAAAAGCTACCATTATGTACTGGGTACATTTATATTATCACAAAGATATACAGTTTATTAGAAAGTCACTCAATGTAAGGAAGAGAAACTGGGACAGCACTCACCATCCTACTCTGCAATAGCCTGTTTTCGTAGCCAGCTTTCCATATACATTCTCACCATTTTGGCCATCTCTTGGAATGTCTGAGGAAAAAGAAGTGGAGAACTGAGGTAAGGTGGCAGATGAAGCAAGGAGACAATCAAGGCTGACAAGAGGATAAAGCTGATGGCCTGCAGAAAGTAGAGGGCAAGGGATATGAAAATTGAACCGAAAGACATTGGAGAAAACACAGATGGAATCAAATAGGGGCAAAATCAACTACAAATTTAAAAAAACTGGAACCAGGACTCACCCATCCACTTACATTTTCCTATTTTATGGCCCTCCCTCCATAAATCTGACAGTGTTTTTGACTCTAATGCATATACAGAACTTTAATATAAGAATTCCAGGTAAGGACCCATAAGCATCTTTTAGCCTATTGGAAGCAAAAACGTCCTAAAAGATTGCAATTTCATACCATACACAACAATGGCTGGTTAATCATCTCTGGTATGCTGGCAAATTGGTTTGCATGTTAATGCCTTCCTTGTGCACTGACACCCATTGTTTCCACCAGGCAATTCAATAAGTTTCCTTAAGTTAGCTGGAGTGCTTAAGGCCTGATTAAAGGTTTGTTTGCTTTTAAAGTACAATGGTATATATAAGGCAGTAGGTGGCACTGTACAACTAGATACCAAACTTTCCCCTGGAATCTACAGCATTTACCTTGATTCTCATTTGCAGTGGCTTTCTTACAACTTCACCTGTTGTGATAGTGTATTATCTATGTGGCAGCAAATATTGTAAGTAGCTCTGAATTACAGATGCAAGGAATTTTTAAACTGGGGGAATGAGCCCAGAGAGGACTCTTCTAGGAGGCCTTCTCAGTATCATTACTAGGAGAACTCCATTATTGGTCATTAGGGTCCCAAGAGGACACTAGCATGAAACTCCCCCAGGAGTTTCCTATTCTAATCTGTTGAATGGAATGAGTTGCATGTAATAAGACATACTGTGCAACACTCCAAAGCTTACACATGGAACAGAAATGAAGACAGATGGTTTGCTAAAAAAAACAAAAAACAAACATAGATCAGAGAAGATGGAGTTCCTTTACTTTCAGGGTAATATTTGACTTCTTGCTGATCCTTGCAAGTACCATAAGAACCTTTTCTGTCTGAATATTAGTATATAAAAGTTTTAAGTACATGAACATGCTCTAGAATCCATTGTTGTTCCTACACATAGAAATGCCTGAGCAGACAAGCTGAATATTGAAAAATAGCTAAATCTCTCTTAAATCTAGAAATTATACAAGTCTATTACAATAGAATAATTGTAACTCTATTGTAATAGGTGTATTGAACATAACCATGGCCAGCAATAGCTTTTGGCAAAAGACTGTGGGAATTATCTGGAAAGCACCAGATTATGTATTCCTCCTTGAGTACTTTTGGCAAAATGATATGTGACCAATTAGAGAAGCCATATAATGCCTATTCACATCTTCCAAGCAGGCTCTGTATTCATTAACTACATCTTAACAAGGAAAAACATAAATTGAGCTTGCAGCTTCTCTCAACTAACTGAACAGAGGGCAGAGTGGAAAACAAATCCAGGACGTTCTCATTTTAACTGCCAATTAGATAATGTCTGGGGATGAAGAAGCAAACCTTATTAGTAACATTTTACATTTAGACCCTTCACTAAAAACAATCATAAATCAACATGATCAATTAATAGGGATCATGAACGTTGTAGTGTAAATTATCAATAAATACAAACGTAGACAATGCATCCCCTATGCTTCTGGGTATAGATCGCTTTGCTACATGAAGTAGTCTTATCCAGATGTTTCTAGGGCATATTTCTATGCTAGATTATGTGCATGCAGAGAAAGGACCATCTTGATGTGAATTTTGAAAAATGATCAGCAATAGCCTTCCACAAACCACTCCAGATTTTTTAAAAAAATATTTTTATTAAAGATGTTTTCAACAGAATAAAAATACAAATTTTAAGTTGAAAGTATGAAGTACAAAGGAAAGGGAAAAGTAAGTGAAAAAGAAATAAAGAGAAGTAGAAAAGTCAAAGAGGGGAAAAAAGAAAAGGTTATAAAGAAGTGGCATCTGATCTTCATAATAGCAGTTATGCTATTAATAGCATTTATCGTTTACCCTCTCTATTTAAATTTTTTTACACTTTCTTTTATAGATTTCATTGTTTTTTTAAATTGTACTTATAATATTTATTTTACCTACTTGGTCTTTCCCTAAAATAAAGTATTTATTATTATGATGATTTAATAATATTAATTATTATTCCACAAAAACATGTGATCGTGCCCAGTATTATATTGTTAGGTATACATTAGGACAGCAACTGCAGAGAAAAGTAAGTTCTAGTTAACAGGATCACTTTATTTATATATCTGTCTATCCAATTGTCTGCACCAAATAATAAATAACACCCTTGTACTACTTCTGACAATGCTTGCAGGCAGTAGTTGTATATCATACTTCCTCAGGTTAGAAAGGGCACTGCAGGCTGACACAGAGAGGGAGAGAACAATATAATTACACCAGTTGCTTTCCCAGCATGGCCAAGGCCCAATAAAGAGCCACAAATAGAAACTAACAATCCAGTGCAGCAGTAATTTCTCTTTAAACCAGGCAGAGTCCTACTGCGATCTCTCCTCTGCTCTGCAATCCCAGGGCATGCCAGGAAGCAGTTATAGAACAGCTGTATGTCTTGAAAAAGAATGGACTGCTTGAGCATCTTCACTCTTAGCTGTCAAAACCCATAAAGGATTAATGATGCTGTCTTGTTAGCTACAGGAGACAATCCACAGAGGTTTTGCCAGTGCCACAATCCCCCTTCCCCTCCCCTTATATAAGCAGCTTCCCGCATAATGACAGAAATTAAAGCAATTCAGTAGTTTGTGCATCTTAACCAGATGACACAAAAATCCAGGAAATCTACTCTGTAAAGCTAGTCCAATATATGCTGTCTCATTTCAGTTAAATAGGTATAATATCTGCAGGACCAAAGAATTTAGCAAATCTGACTGTCAAGAGGATTAGAAATAGAGAAAGGGAGTGTTGATTTGCAACAACAGGCATAAAGAAATGGTCTAGGCTTCTAGGACTTCTAGACTGACCATCATGTTATCTGCTAAAATACATCCTTATATCATGTCATTAAAACAACATTTGCTCTGCCTTCTATTTCATCTGACCAGGTTAGAGATGAAACATCAAGACAGTCAGTCACTCACATCCTGGTTACTTTCAGCTCAAATATTGCAACATGTTCTACATATGGTGTCCTTGAAACCACTCAATTCATCCAGAATGCAATGGCACGAGCAGTGACAGACATTTCTTGGTAGGCCTAAATGACACCTTTGTTTTGAGGCTGCCCTGGCTGCCAGTATATGCTTCCAGTGTGACCTATAATGCCCTACATGGCACAAAATCAAGTGATTTGGGACCTGCTTCTCTCCCATCATTTCTGTCCAGTCAATAGAAGCTGACAGAATTGGTGTGCTCAGGATCTATTTAATTAAACAGTATCATCTATTAGGACCCAGGAGTATGCCTTCTCTACTCATGCCTCCCATCTGGCACAAGATCCCCCCCTCAGATCTCTATGGGTTCCTATTGTGATAGCATTTTGGAAGGCCTTAAGACCTGGATGTTCTCCCAGGCCTTGCATTAAGATAGATGGAGCCTCTTTACAAATGTGTTTTCGGATGTTTTGTACTGAGTGGCCAAATCACATATAGTTTATATGTTTTTGTATTGTGTTTTTTTCCAATGGTTTAAACTGGTTTTGGGCATATTATAAGCCACCAAGAGTCAGTTTGGGATCAGGCAGATCCTAAACTGAATATAATTAAACAAATATTTCTCCCAAGAAGCTCAAGGAAAGTTTCTCCAATGATTCATTAAGCTGAGAATTATAGAACTGAAGAAATTCACCCAATCACTTGCTGATGCAAGAAAATTAGTGTAGATCTGTAGATCTACACTAATGTGATGGTTCTCCAGCTTCCACTTGAAGACTTCCAGCAAGGGAGAGCCTATTCCCTTCTTGGTAATGGACAATATTCATTGTCTTTTCAATGTTTGGACAATGTTATGTATTCACCTCAATTTTCTTCAGACTTTATAAAGAAAATCCCTTCAACTTTCCTTCACTGTATATATTTTCCACACCAAAGACAATCTTTGTTGTCCTTTTGTGAACCCATTCCACAGATAGTATCTACCCCACATTCATGGCAGTAAACAGCAGAACTTTATCTTGCTACATCTAATCCAATATAATAAAGTACTATATAAACTATCCTGAACAGTATCAAAGCACTGTTGCATCTAACCCAGCCCTATGGTGGCATCTCTAAAGCCCCAAGCAACAATCTTCTGCTGTTCAAGACATTTCAGCAGAAGATACTAGAGATAAATTAATGGGAGATTCTATATTCAAAAAATGCATCCCTTTTTGAGGTTATAGTTTAAATCTGCTGAAACATTATCATTGCGCATAACATTTCAAATTATAGATTAAAGTTTATTCCAAATTTGTTCTTTGCTGTTCTGACCATTGAGGAAATTCATCAAACCCAAAACACTTCTGTTTCAAGTTCAAAACAGTTGTTTTTAGGGTTATTTCAAACTCAAAGCAGAGTTTTTGAACTCAAAATGCAGCATTTTAGATTTGAATCCTTTCGAATTCAAAATCTTCAGTACATCACATAATGTATATGTAAAATGTACATGTTACTTCAAAATGAGATGGGTGGCAAATATATATATATATAGCTTGAAATAGATCTATACTAGTCTTCCTTTATTTCTTTATCAGTAAAAATGTAACACAAAAAATGGGTTGTCGTGAAAGTGACTGCCTGCATGGCCCCTGGAGTAAGGCAAAAAGGAAGCAGTATGCTCCCTCCCATATTTGGGTATACCAGGTGATTTGACAAAAAGAAAAAACAATATACAGTGTGTGTGTGTGTGTGTGTGTGTGTGTGTGTGTGTGTACACACACACACACATACATATATATTATATATACATATATATTCACACACACATACATATACATATATCACATATTTAATCACCACTGATGTAGCCAAATAAAAAAAAACATGCAATCTGATCCAAATGTCAAAGTTTTAGAAGATTAATATGAGGATTTGAAAAAAAGGTATTATACAGCTATTTATCACATAAAGGACAAAGACAGAAAAAAGTGAAGTTCTTGTATAACCTCTGATTCTCATCAACCATGCCATTGATTTCTCAGTGTTAAAAGCCGTCTTCACTAGCAAGCCATCTGGAATGTTTAGTCTTATGATAAGGGCAATGCAGTGTCAGTGGTAGAGAAGTACAGTTAGGGAAAGGCTAGATTAAATATTTCATATGGCAAGATAAAAGTCAGTATGCAAGGACAGACCAGCTCAACAGGGAGAAAGGAATGCCCAGTAGCCCTGCCTGCCTGCCTAAACTGATGGTATCATCAACATAAAAGGAATTTACTACCCAACAGGGAGCCAGGGGAGATTTCCTTTTTACAATGAAACTGTCTGAAACAAAACAGTTGCTGTTTATTCATCAAGGGAGCTGAAGATGAATAGAGCTGACTGGCTAAAAAGCTAAAGAGCCAGAAGGAAAAGAGAAGTCCAGCTGGACTTACCTGATGCTGCAGCAGACAGGGCAGCATGAAATCCAGGAAGTGTCCCAGCAGGAGTCCACCAATCAGGTCTAGAGGCCCAGTGACAGCATGTCTTTGAAAAGGCCTTTCATTGGAAGGCCAGAAGACATAAGGAAAACCTACCAAAGAAACCCTGTAAGGCAGTGTTTCTCAACCTTGGCAGCTTGAAGATGGGTGGACTTCAACTCCCAGAATTCCCCAGCCAGCAACGCTGGCTGTGGAATTCTGGAAGTTGAAGTCCACCCATCTTCAAGCTGCCAAGGTTGAGAACCACTGCTGTAAGGTAACAATAGATGCTAGAGACAGACCAGTATGTGGATCATGCGGCCTAGCAAAAAGGCCCCTGCAGCTGATGAGCTAATGAGGCCTAATGAGTTAATGAGGCCACAGTGATGGGGATACAGTAAAAAGGTCTGGCAGGAAGAGCAGCCACCAGCTGTAACACAGCTAAAAATTATAGTGCTGTATTAATCTACCAGCGAGATGTCTAGTTCACAGGATTTGCCACTTAACCTGTCTATGCTTGATACCATTCTGACTCAAACTTATCCAGACAGGTTCCACATAGCTCTTTTCCTCCCCAACTATTCTTTAATCAATGGGATTGCTCAGTCAGTGATGGAAGACAGATTCATTTCCAAAGATGTCTTACTTTCGAAGAGCAATTCTTTCCTTCTCAAGACAAAAAACCTCCCCAAACTTTGCTTTCAATAATGATTTTTTAAATGTCTGTCAACTTGCCTGATTTTTTTTCAGTACAATACAGCAGTTTGCATTACTATTTCTTCCCTTCTGTAAAATATACAGTATTTATACTATAGAAATACAAGGTTGAAAAGATGTAATAGCCCATTTTGCTCAATAATCTGAATAAATCTGTGAACCTTTATTTGTGTACATGTTTCTTGGTTTATTTTAAAGATAGAGGATAGAGATTGCACACAAAATTATTTTCATGCTATCTCTTATATGAAGCTTGCATATAACAGCCTGCTTCTACATTAAGGCTGTCACATTTCTGTTTTTCCTCCCCTTGTGTAGGTTTCTAAATGTCACAGGGTGTGAATCTAAACAAGAAAGTATATGAGCACAAGGAAAATGCATAAATGGGTTGTCATAATGCATACTATGTACAGATTTTACAGGCTCATATCATTGTAGTTCTAAATGTTCTATTTTTAAGAAAGCCAATTTAAGACATAGAGCCCATTATTTCCTGGTGGAGATGGGTGAATCAGTCCTTGTCATATTTTCGTAAGTTCATCTATTAGTCATTCTGCCCCATTTCTGCACTAATCAGCAATGTTCTTAATTCATGTGAACTAGCTCTTTGAAATACATATCCATAAAAAAAAAACTCCAAAGAGTATGTCTACTTATATTTTATGTTACAGTAGATCTCACGTTTTAGTTACATTTTGTTTTGTTTAAACTGTCCAGAACTGTCCTAACCTTGGTTTTTGGTTTTGTTTTTTACCAAAACAGAAACATCTGATTGGTATTAATTCACTCACTGATTCAACAGCTTACAGATCAGGTAAAATCATATCAAAATTCAAAAGCTGCTCAGTTGATATTTGATCTGGTGTGACCACAATTTAAGTTGTTCAGGAACCACCCACTCATGTCATCAATTATCCTTTCAGGGAATACCAGACTGAAGACAGTGGAAACTGTTCCTTCTGGAAAGCACCTCTTTGCATTCCACACAATCACTCATATAATTCTGAAGCTAGGCAGGGCAACATGGTTTCTGAGCTGGCCAGCAACATGTTCTATAATTCTATGTTTTATTGTTCAAAATTTCTGTATAGTTCCAGATTGGGAGTTCTTTAGATGATTGCAGATGCTTCTGTGACAACTTTCCTGACACTAAAAAGACTAATTCAGAAAAAGATTATGTGCAGGAGATGACTAGGCTGAGCCCAAGGGAAAGGTCAAGCACGTCATCGCACAAGAGATCTAAATTCAGGCCACCTTGAATTCTGTTGACCCTTATCTACTGCCAATTTGTTTTGACCACTAGTAGTCCAGATTCTTTTAGAGAGTGTTAGTGTTAGATAGGCGCGGGAATAACAGCCAAGACGAAGACCCGTTCAGCACTTTAATAACGGCTAGCACTAACTACAGCAGACTGGCGGCTGGTGGCAGGGAAACCGCCTTTATGGAGCTCCCCGCAGCCAGCTTGGCCAGTGACAATGCTTCAAACTCCCCGCCACTGATTTAACCCAATCAGCGGCGGGTATGCAAATACCTGCTTGTTAAGTCGGAACACAACACCCCTCCCCTCTTAGTTCAGCAATTGTCCAATCCGGTATTAGTGTGGGTGACGTAGTCGCGCAAATAGGCCGGCCGCCGTAAAGTCCTACTGGGCCTGCGCGATTCAGTCTCTCTGGAGTCGTCGTTCGGCGTGGACATGGCTGGTGTTGCTCCGTCCTCGTCCTGTGGAAAAATCTGCAACCGGGGGTATTAGTGGTAGTCGCGCAAATAGGCGGGCCGCCGTAAAGTCCTACTGGGCCTGCGCGATTCAGTCTCTCTGGAGTCTTCGTTCGGCGTGGACATGGCTTGTGTTGCTCCATCCTCGTCCTGTGGAAATGTGGAAAAATC
>QLTV01004386.1:315949-336510 GCA_003457575.1 Thermophis baileyi
AATTTTTGGCTTCCAAGATCATGCGAAATCTGGACATATATGTGCGCCATTCTTCTGTTTGTGGATTGAAGAAGGCTGGTGCTGGAGAGTGCTGTTGTGCCATCCTGTTGTTTGGCCGGTGCAGGTCGGAACTTGCTAAGATGGCCGATGGATGCCACGAGGTGCCTTTGTTCAGTCGTCTTCTCCCACTGCCTTCGTCGCCAGTGTTAGATAGGCGCGGGAATAACAGCCAAGACGAAGACCCGTTCAGCACTTTAATAACGGCTAGCACTAACTACAGCAGACTGGCGGCTGGTGGCAGGGAAACCGCCTTTATGGAGCTCCCCGCAGCCAGCTTGGCCAGTGACAATGCTTCAAACTCCCCGCCACTGATTTAACCCAATCAGCGGCGGGTATGCAAATACCTGCTTGTTAAGTCGGAACACAACAGTTAGCATGCAATAAACCTGTATTTATTTGAATGACTCTGGCTCCTGATTCCTTATGCTGGAAAATCAGAGCAATGAGGGTACCCTAAGGGAAAGAAAGAAAGAAAGAAAGAAAGAAAGAAAGAAAGAAAGAAAGAAAGAAAGAAAGAAAGAAAGAAAGAAAGAAAGAAAGAAAGAAAGAAAGAAAGAAAGAAAGAAAGAAAGAAAGAAAGAAAGAAAGAAAGAAAAAAAGGAAGGAAGGAAGGAAGGAAGGAAGGAAGGAAGGAAGGAAGGAAGGAAGGCATTAGTTTCAAAGGAAATAGTATGTGAAAGCAGAGAGGTGTAAGTATCTGGAAAAGCAAACAGAAAGCACAAGGACTGGTCAGGAGAGATTGATCTTCAGTATAGCCTCGTTGCCAACCCAATGGATTTCTGAATTTGGCTAAACAAACAGGCAGAACAGGCAGAAGCAACATGGGTATAATGGTATGTAGGAAAGACCTTGGGAGACTGGGCCAAGAGATGCTACCAAGGGAACAGTCAGATAAAAGACAGCATAGCCCACAATTGGATAGTAGTTGTGGCAAGAGGCTCACTTTTATTTCTTGGGTTGCAAAGGAGATGGTGGTGCTAGAATTGTACTTCCAGACTTGCAAGATTCTGTCGATGTAGCTTTACAATAAAGTAGAATAAGCTCATATGGTTGTGATTCCTAGCTGGCATATCCCATGAGGCCAACAGTAGAAGACAAGTAGCTTAGTCTGCAAAGTGTCATTGCTTTTAGACTTCTTCTTCCTCTCAGACAATTCACTCTCCTTTCATGCCTTTTGTTGCAATTCAGTTCTCACTCATTCTCTCTATAGTGCCCAAACCACCTTGCTTTACTTCTCTTGTACTAATCACATATTTTTGTATTCAAATAATATTCATTCCAAGTCCATATTCATTCATCATTCTATTGCTTCTTGTTTTGGACACAACCCATATGTTAGCACATAATCCATTCTCACTACATTCCATTCAATGTTATGTATGTTTCTCCTTCCATATCCAACTGTCAGTTTCATGTAACAAAGAGAACATAAGAGTGTAATTTATACTTTTTTAGACATAGAGTCCTCACAACAGAAGAAATATTGCTGACTATCTTTCTCCCTATATTTGCAGGTCTTCAAATTTCTCCATTCATTTAGGCACATTTAGTAAGTATCAAGTCCATCTAGTTGCTTTATTTTCTTGTCCGTTTATCGGCAATTGTACATTCAATTTCCCCTGCCACTACTGGGTCTTAATTTTTAGATCCATACCCTGATGGTATGTAATTTCCTTGCTAAATTCATACATTTCTCATTGACCTCATAAAGAGCATAAATTTATCTGCACAGACCCTGCACAAATGCACACTGCATTCTCACATTTTGCCCCTCCCTTACCCCATCAACCTTTACACCCTTTTAATCAAAATTCTTTCGTACATCTTCCCAGGCATGCTTTATGAATCCCTTGTCATTTTTGCACTTTTGCTACATTTCCCTTCATATAGGGGACATTAACAGCAGTTTCTGCAATTGTCAGGAGCAGACACAGTCTTTCTATATATGTTAAACAAACTGCACAGCCACTCAAAAACAAACCATATTCATATTTCAATTTTTTCCACTTCCACTATCTACAGATGTAGATGTAGGACAAGTGGGAAAAAATTTAAAATACGAATATTGAAAGTTTTGAAAACTTTCCAAAAGTTTTGAAAGTTGAACGTTAACTTTCCCAAAGCATTTTCATCCATTTTATTAGACCCTAGATCCGTGATGGTGAACCTATGGCACGTGTGCCATAGGTGGCACGCGGAGCCATATCTGAGGGCACGTGAGGCGTTGCCCTATGTCAGCTCCAGCATGCACAGCTGATTTTCGGCCTTCCGGAGAGCAGGGGGAGGCTATTTTCGCCCTCCCCAGGCTTCAGGAAAGCCTCCAGAGCCTGTGGATGGTGAAAAACGGACCCAACGGGCCTACCGGAAGTTTGGAAACGAACTTCCGGTAGGCCCGTTGGGCCATTTTTTGCCCTCCCCATGCTTCAGGAAAGCCTCCTGAAGCCCAGGGAAGGTGAAAGATGGCCCAACGGGCCTACTGGAAGTTCAGAAATGAACTTCCGGTAGGCCCGTTGGGCCTGTTTTTCACCATCCACAGGCTCCGGAGGCTTTCCTGAACCTGGGGAGGGCAAAAAACGGCCCAATGGGCCTACCGGAAGTCCGGAGGCTTCAGTGAGGCCTGCGCGCATGCGCGGGGGGGCAGTGTGGGGGGGTTGTGCGCACATGCGCAGGGGGAGGGCATTGCATTATGGGTGTGGGCAGGCACGCGCACACAATAGCACGTGCACCCTTTTGGCACCCGAGCAAAAAAAGGTTCGCCATCACTGCCCTAGATTTATAGGCTCAACATCTAACTATCATTCCTATAGCAGTATTGAAAATAATTCTTCCAGCATTCTCTTACTTCAGAGTCAACCCAACTCATTCAATAGCATTTATTTTTTTTAATTCCATTCATGCTTTAGATATTTTTGTCCACTTTCAAAGGATTTTTTTATTGCCTTCAAAGCTGTGGTGGCTTCGCGGCACTTCTTTTCATCTTAACCATTCTTTGCTGTCATTTAAAACAAGCAAATCAAATATTAACATTGATATTTGTTCTGTTCCTATGAATACTAGTGAATAGAATTACTTAAAACATGTGTTACATCTTTTTTCTAAGCAGATATTCAGCAAACAGTCACCACGCCCATTCATTCTTGGGTCTCTGAATTATCCAATCTTTTTTTCCCCTGCACTCTCACATTTCATTCTCATCCTTTCTTTCATATCACCTGGCAGAATAATTTATTTCCCTTGATCACATTCATTCAGAATATTGTACATTTTTCCACCAACTCATCCCTGATTCTGTCATTGTTACTATTCATTGGAGTTCAACGTGCACCTATTATGAACCAATGATTTCCAAGTTTCTTATGCAGCTGCAACAATCTAGATAACACCAATTCATACCTTCTGATATAAATTTTAGCCTTTTCAATCATAATTAAACCTACATGTTCACCACACCACAAAATCAGAATACCTTCATTCTGATCTTCTTCACAACCTTTTCTTTTGGTTTCATAATTTTTATTTTTATTTTATATTTTACTTTATTATTGTTATTTGTAGAAGGGGATTATAGGATTAATACAGGTAGTCCTTGACTTGCAACAATTTGTTTAGTGACTGAAGTTACAACAGCACTGAAAAATGCAACTTATGAATGTTTTTCACACTTACAACCGTTGCTGCATCCCCATTGTTCACGTGATGAAAATTCAGATGCTTGGCACCTGATTCATATTTATGATGGTTGTAGTGTCCCAGGGTCATGTGATAGATAACCTTTTGAGACCTTCTGACACGCAAAGTCAATGGGGAAGTCAGATTCACTTAACAACTGTATTATTAACAACTAGAGTCCCTTGGGAGTTGGGCGGCATACAAATTTAATAAATAATAATAAATAATAACTGCAGTGATTCGCTTAACAACCATGGCAAGAAAGGTCATAAAATGGGGCAAAACTCACTTAACAACTCTCTGGCTTAGCAACAGAAATTTTGGGCTCAATTGTGATCGTAAGTTGAGAACTACCTGTATTAAGCAGTGCACATATACAATACTGTAATATTGTATTACCACAGGCATCACCAAACAATTGAACCTATATAAACATTCTCCTGCAGAAGGTATCAAAATCAAACACATCAGATGCAAAATCTCATTTAAAAAGTTGGGTTTTCATTGCTTTTCAAACACTCAAGAGCATTGGGGCTAATCTATCCTCCAGAGAAACGATGTTTTAGAGAAGAGTAGCAACAATGAAGAAAGCCCTATCACATGTCCCTGCAAATGACCTTGCCTAGAGATCTGGAAGGACTCTTATTTTCCATATTTTGATGGATGGGCAGAAATTAGTGGCTGCCTGTCCCAGAGAGAGAGACTGGTCCCAAAGAGAGGCATGTATGGCTTTAAAGGTACAACTAACACCTTGGATCCCAACCAGAAGTTTACTAGTGTAGATATCAATGCAGTTCCCAAAGTTGTGAGGTTATATGAATAAACCATCTGATACTCATAACTGCCCAACTGTGTTTTGGACCAGTTGAAGCTTCTGAGTGGTTTTTAAGGGCAGTACCATGTAGGGAACATTGCAATAGTCTAAATTATAGGTGTTCATGGCATGAATGACAGAGGGCAGGCCCTCTCTTTCCAGGATAGTGGTAACTAATATAGAAGACAGGTGTGAAAATTTATGTTCCTTTTGCATATGCCATGGCTATTACCAGTTGGTCCCAAAGATACCAAACTCTGAAGTTTGGCTTGGCTTTGTCCAATTAAAGCTTTCATATCATACTTCTTGTTAAATCAGTTGTCATATGAGCTTAATATATTATTATTATTATTATTATGGTTGGTTGCACAATCAGCCAGATGTTTAGACTAGATCTGGCATTTTTTCCACCTATCAAGTCCTGGAATAGGCAAATGTTTGATGTTATTAAAGGTATTGTCACAAGATGCAACCTGTTCCAAGTAAAGCTGCCTTTTGCTATTGGCTGATGGTGATTTTGGCAATGCCAGTGGTATTCAAGTGGTGCTCCAGATGAATTGAGGGTCCTATTACTATTGGTAGTATTTTTGCTTTCCTTTGCCACAGTGGTTCTAATTAGTAACAATAGCAATAGCACTTAGACTTATATACCATCCCATAGTGCTTTATAGCACTCTATGAGTGGTTTACAATGTCAGCATATTGCCCCCAACAATCTGAGTTCCCATTTTATCAGTCTTGGAAGGATGGAAGTCTGAGTCAACCTTGAGTCCCATCAGGATCGAACTCCAGTATGTGGGCAGAGTTAGCCTGCAATATTGCATTCTAACCACTGAACCACCAGGACTAATAGTATTCCTACTAACAGCAAAGATAGTGCTTACTAATTTTGTTGTTTCAGTTGCATATTGTGACGAGAGAGAAAGAGAGGGAGGAAGAGAGAAAGAGGGAGGGTGGGAGAGAGGAAGGGAAAGAGAGGAAAAAAGAGGGAGGGAGAGGGAGAGAGATTGTACCTAATCAGTTTTGTTGAGTATATCCCACAATGCAAACCTAGCCCAATTTTACTCTAAGCAAGCCCATGTATTCTATGCAAGCTAGGATCTCTAGCCCAGGAACTATCTCACAAAATAACATGCTATTGCCCACATTCCATCAAGTAGAAGATCCACGAATTACGGTATATTGATACAAATTCAAAATTGTACAATTGATTATATTAACAACATTGTCATCCCAATAATTTTCAAACTTTTTACTTTCACAAACAGCTTTCCACACTTTCCACATACTTTCCACACGCCAAGGAACCTCTATGACTCCATATTGAAATAATTTCTGGGACATTTTTAGGAGTAATGTAAAGCTTCATTGATGCACCATTTCCCAAAACACCAGAATTCCTTAAAAACAGATCCAAACCATTGATACCTATAATAATTGACAGCATTTCAAGCTTGACATGCACCTGATAGTTGACATTCAGCAGTATTTGCAATTTGACAATATCGGTATAACATAGTGTGATTTGCTTCATTTGTTTGTTTTGGACATAACTAGCCTAACAGTAATAACATTTGACAGCTGACAGCTTATAAGATGTCTCACGTGAAGCTTCCCAGTGTCAAAACTGAGAAGATTGGCACATTCATTTTTCAAATGTTGAGATAGCTGTTGTGATAACAAAATCAGGAATTTGGCAGGTTTCCAGAAAGGACACAGATTTTTACAAATCAAATAAACGATTAATATTTGCATTAAAGAAAAACTGAGGACTAGTCTAAAGTCTATTAGCTGCCATCTGAAGCAATTCAGCACTAAGCTGTTCTGCTTCGCATGTTGTCTTAGGTAAGCAGATGGTCCCACCTACAAATCATTTACCAGAGCACATTTGCATGCACTTTATTATTCTAGTATCAAATTGCAAATATGAATGTTATCTTGATATTTCTTGGTCCAGAAACATAGACAATTAAACCTGGGAAACTTGCCAAGTTTAAATATTTGCAAATATTCATTTCAACCTAAAGCTACAGCTGCATTGCATGCCAATAAGGCTTATTTCCAAGCCGACATCAAGCTGAAAAGCTGTCTCCCTTTGTCTGCTCAATAGAATAACATATATTCCTTGAATTGTTAGCTGCAAGTTTAAGTAAGGGACAGGTTACTATCTAGAAAGCTAGGTACGTGAAAACAAAAAACAATTCGTTTCATGTCATAGGTATTTCTTATTTAGATTCTACAGTATTGAGTGGGTATTGCTTCCAAAAATGGACTCAAGAACATAATTCTTGCCTATAGTATAGGCTTGCTATCTTGGGCTAATAGGAGGATCACATTAATATATATTTAGGTACATAGCTAAAGAATGGATCAGTAAAGAATATTTGTAGCTCAGGGTTCAAATGAAGGGACCTTGATGCTCTCTGGGCTTGCTTGTTTTCTTGCAGACAGTTCAATCCCCAAACTAGGTAACATTATCAGTGCTAGCAGCACTAGTTTGGGTAATGAAACATCTGCAAGAAAACAAGCAAGTTCAGAGAGCACCAAGGACCCCTCAAAGAATGAATCAAATCATGGTAGTTGTACATCTTAGTCCCAGAGCTAACTCCTTCCTTTTACTTATTATTACTAAACATTTACAACACTCAAGTATTTGCATTTTGCACTAATCCAAATTCTACTCTACACCTGGGCCATCTCAGGTCTGTATTTAACAGCTGTATTTAATCTACAGTATATTTAACAGCTAAGTCAATTTATTTCCAGCTCAGTATAAAGAGATGCCCCATTAATCACATCCACAGCAATCTCTCATTAGTTACACTGAAGTTCTGCATTTCTACATTGGAGAAGCTGCTGCCTCACTTGCATCTGGGGCCTAGTCCAGCTTTTCTCCTACTTGCTGTAGTACCCTTCAGAAACTGAGTTTCATTTTGAAATGCAACTAGAGGAGGATCCTGGTGGCTTTGCAGCTCCCCCTCATTGCATCCATATAGATTATTTAGTTTTATGTTGTCAATCACTTAAGAAAATATTTATGTTTTATATGGCTGCCCATCTCATGCTAATAACTCTTGGGAGCTAACATCATATGAAAAATAGAATAAACATTAAAATATATTAAAACAAGTTGGATTTCCAGAGGAGTACGGTGCCAGGTTTGTCCATGCATAAACCATTAAGACCATTAATTGACAACTGGGAGGAGGAGAGGCTCACCCCCTGAATAAGTGGAGTTTCTTTGGATCCAGAGGAAACCTAGAGATTGTCCATTTCATTCTGTAAAAGAACTCCTTGGACTATTGAGGGATCTGGAGGGATCCTGCTGATATTCTTAGAGTTGAGCCCCTAGGAATCATGGGAAATATCAAGCTCTGTACTTCAAAAGGAGATTTCTAATGGCTAAACTCTGTCGTTTCCCTTGTCTTAAGACTTAGTTTTTGAATTTTTGAATTTTATGAATTGAGATCTTCACTTCTGGAAAATGAAAACAAAATAAAACCAGTGAGTAAAAAAAAAAATATTGTGGATTAATGTTTCAATGAAGCCAGAATTATTCTTATTGGATTTTATATACAATTTCATATATATATGAAATTGTACATAACTGTGGCAAGATTTACTGTGTGCAAAAAGTTGGAAAAGCAATAAAATACCTGGAAATTGGGTTATAAAACTAACTGAACTAGCAGAAATGGCAAAGCTGACCAGTTTGGTCAGAGAAAAAAAGATTTATTTTGGAAAAACTGGAATCTTTATATTGACTTTTTGCTGAAAAAAGAAAAAATTGAATTGATGATCTCAGAATTTGGGACTTTAAAAAAAGCTGAAGAGCATAGGGAAAAGATTAAGATGATAATTGCTTGATAGAAAGAAGGGTAGAAGGCATAGCAATAGCACTTAGACTTATATACCGCTTCATAGTGCTTTACAGCCCTCTCTAAGCGGTTTACAGAGTCAGCATATTGCCCCCGACAATCTGGGTCCTCATACTGTATGTTTTCTTTTCTTTTTATTCCATTCTGGATACAGAGCTCTGCTATTGTTCCTGGGATCTGCTGGAGCCACTTTCCCAGCTTAGAAGTCACAGGTCCGAGTTCTCCCACCACCACTAGGATTACTTTGGCCTTTACTTTCTTCGTCCTCTCTAGTCCTCCTTCAGGTCCTGGTAATTCTGTATCCTCGCATCTTCCTGTTGTTGTTACTTGGCACCAGTACATTCATCACCACTGCTTTCTTCTGCCCCTTGTCTACCACCATAATATCTGGTTGATTGGCCAGTACCTGTCTGTCTGTCTGCATCTGGAAGTCACACAGGATCTTAGCCCTATTATTCTCCATGACCTTCTGTGGAATCTTCCATCTGGATTTGGGAGAGTCTAGCACATACACTGTGCAGATCAGCTACGGTACTTGATTGTGCTTGTCAGTGCATGCTTTTCCTGCCTGCTTCATACATCCTTCCCTGTGATGGACTGTCTCTGAGACCTCTCTGCATAGTCTGAACAGCAGTTCCTGACTAGTGTGTGGTGGATCCCTTGTTTCAATGTTCTTGTGTTGCTATAATCAGTGCCTCAATTCTATTAGTCCAACCTTTTTCCAAACACTGGTAGGACCTGCCCAATCACAACCAGCTCAGCTGTCTCTCTCTGATATATCCCATGCAGGGTCCCATGCATGTCCTCTATTTGATCTTCCTCCCATATCTGCTGTGCCTCAGGTATTTTTATTATTTATTTATTTGTTTGTTTGTTTGTTTGTTTATTTATTTTATTTGTTTGTCAAACATGTACAAGATAGCAGGTATAGGTATAAACATAAACATAATCAAAGTGAATACAGATAGATGAGGACAATAGGACAGTAGGACAGGGACGGTAGGCACGCTGGTGCGCTTATGCATGCCCCTTACAGACCTCTTAGGAATGGGGTGAGGTCGACAGTAGACAGTCTAAGGTTAAAGTTTTTGGGGTTTGGGGAAGAAACCACAGAGTCAGGTAGTGAATTCCACGCATTGATCACTCTGTTGCTGAAGTCGTATTTTCTGCAGTCGAGTTTGGAGCGGTTTACATTAAGTTTGTATCTATTGTGTGCTTGTGTATTGTTGTGGTTGAAGCTGAAGTAGTCATTGACAGGTAGGAGAATGGTATTCTCTCAATAGCTCGTCTTTGGATGCCACCTTACTGATACACCCCTGGATGCTCTGGGTTTTATTCAGGACAGTAGCTTTGACACTCATCAAACCCCCTCACCCACTTTTCAGCTGGTGAACAGTATCTGGGTGTTGGACTAGGAGTGGAAACCTCCATACGTTGTGAGGTTTCTGGGTCTTCACATCAGCAGCTTTCATGTCCTCCTTTGGCCAGCTTATTATATCTGCAGGCTATCTGATGACTGGCAGAGCCTACATGTTGATGGCATGATTGAAGCAGCTGGAAAGTGTAGTTAGAGCACCGCCTTTGACACAGAGACCAGGGTTTGAACATCAGCTGGTACCTATACCTTATTAGTAAGATCCCCTAACTCTTCATCTGCCTACCTTAAATATGAGAGTGACATGAACTAGGAAAGTCATGCTGGCTCAGACATCACCTGGATTTAAAAAAATTCCACACCAGAACAAATCATATAGATTTGTTTCTCAAAAGAGAACCTGGAATTGATGGAATATGTGTCTGTTTCTCAGAAGCTGCCTGAACAAATGCCTGCAATTTTCTTGGCAAGGTTTTTCAGAAGTGGTTTGCTATTACCTGTTTCCTAAAGCTGAAAGAAAGTGACTAGCCCAAGATCACCCAGCTGGCTTTGTGCCAAGATGGGATTAGAACTCACTGTCTCCTGGTTTCTAGCCTGATGCCTTAGCCACTAGTGGGCACCCACTAATCTGTCAACCTCCAGGCCTGGAAATATATTTGTGTTTTAAAGTTTTTTTCTTCAGTTCATTAAGTTTTAATTAATACTTAACAAACTAAAACATGCACATGGATGGGGGCATATTGATTGACTTCTGTTCTTTGCGCTTTCCTGTCCATCAACTGGAAGGAGGGAAATTCTCAGCATTTCAAAAATAGCATCAGTGAAAGTGATCAGTAAGGCAGGTTTTTGAAGGATCGGGTAGCAGAATAGAGGTACGCATTGTCTCACCCAGAGTGCTGTTAGTGGCTATTCATCTGTTGTGATATTCAGAGTATTCGCTACTACAACCAGTAGCAAGTCCATGCCTTGCTATGAAACACTCCTGAGGTTGGATCCAGAGGTTCCTTTTCCAGATGCTGATCCAAAGTCTCTGTGCTGTCTAAAGAAGACCATGGATCCCAACATTCCTCCATATTAACCTGAAACTGGTATATCTAATTTCAAAGAGAAGTAAAAGAGAGGCATTGTACCTGTCAAGTTAGCAAAAGTTAGAGTCAACAGAGTTTGGGTGAAGTCATTCTTTAATCTCAGGAAATCATTTGAGCATGAAGAGGGTTGCATTCAAACAATCTGTTGTTTGAATGCAATCAAATGCAATCCGATTTGCTTCTCTAATTATAAATTTGCCCTGAACCACTAGAGCAAATCCTACAATTTTATCAGTGTAATTTTCACCTCCTTTTTGTCACTTTTTTAAAAACTAAATTAAAAAGCTGTCTCACTTGGCTACAAGGTATTTAAAACTGCATCCTAAACATGAGTAGTGCATTGGTCTTCATAATTCAAGTAGCTGTTTAACAAAATGAATGAGTAGGTTCCAATTTAAGACAGGAACAAGCTAGTCTAGAAATGTCTCTCTGCACTGAACTGATATATTTACACATGTAAATATATGTCTTACACACAGAGAGAGATTAATTAGAGAGACTGAGATGGAAAAATTATCAATCCCTTGAGAATGAGAACAGGAATATGCAAGATTAGTTGGACTTCTTTAGCCATTTTCTCTTGAGTTGATGCTGTTTCTCCCTAAGGATAGTCTCCTTTAACCTGGTTTATTCAAACTGTCTTAGAATCTTTTCTCAGACCCTCCATTCAAGCCGATTTCTCACTATACATTTAGCTTTCCTACCTCCTTGCAATCCCTTCATCATCCCTGTTGTTAGCATTTTTTTTTAAAAAAAATCCCATTTTAGCCGCTAAGAAATTGGAAGATTTGAATAATTAGAGCTTCATTTTGTTTGTCATGCATAGTTCACTTCATACTTACGTAGAAAATAATGACTTGTGACAGTGTTAAATATAGCAACAGCCATGAAAATATGAATTATTATTAAGAACAATAAGGGATATTTTTATAACTCTCTGTGCCAAAAACAAAGGTATTTCTGACAAAGAAGCTTCTTGTCGAAAAGAAGTAATATCTTTCCCAAATGTACCATTTTAGGTGAACGATGGCTGCGATGTGAACATGCAGGACCCCATGTAATAAAGGACAAACAAATCTTCATTCATCAGTTGCTGTTGCTACGTTCCTCTTAGGCTTGGGTAAAAAAAAAAAAAGATTTGTTTGTTGTAAAATAGGGGTGTCTGACCTTGGCAACTTTAGGATCTGTGGACTTAAAGCTATACTGGCTGGAGAATTCTGGGAAATTTGGGAGTTGAAATCCATAGGTCTTAAAGTTGCCAAGGTTGGACATCCCTGTTGTAAAATGATTGAAGTCACAGCAACCATTCAAAGCAGTTACATCTTTCCTCAAGTAGGCATTTAGATGGCTCTCCCTTCACAAGCCTTACACCAAAGCAGTGCTCTGAGAATTAAGCTTTGAAATGAAAGTAATATTGGAAACTATTTGTGTAAAAGTATACATAAATATACCAATATATCTTCTGAAGCCTTCTGCAGCAAATGTCTAACTTTGAGAAACTTTCTCTCATAGCCATACTTCAATCATATCCACATCATACTAGATGCAAGCATCTTCAGAGAAACATTTTTGTGGGCCCAGACACAAAAGCTTTGTTTTTGAGCTTTCCAAAAACCTGAGATGCTGTAAATGTGGAGTTCCAGATCATATGGAAGGCTAATCTGATTTCCCTACAGATGTCCATGCCTAAAAATCAGCCTTAAGGTCAGAAAACTATGCCCTCTAATTATCCATAGCTTACCTAGTATTCCCGGATTTCTAAAAGAAAGCATTGTGAATAATATATATATTTTAAAACTACCTCCCTCCAGATCGCTCTTGTACGTGTTATTGCTACCTAATTTTAAAGTACTATTCTAATTTTATTCTTGAAGCAGACTGTCCTACTGTGCTTCACATATTTCAGATATAATGCTGGAAGACGAAAAAAGCTTTTTTAAAAAAACAATCAGTTTTCTGTAGCTACACATGTATTTTACTAGGTGTGAAAGAGTGAGTTTGAGATAGGCTGTATTCTTGAATTGAAACTATATACACTACTGTGACTTTTGTCACAGAATAAGATAATATTTGAGACAGACAATAGAGTTTCACACATTCATTCACACTGGCTTATTGCTGGCTAGCAGCTAAGAAAAAACTAATTAAAAAGAAAGGTACAATATCATCTTTATATGTGATTTTATGAGTGTCCAGAGATTGCTTCCTATTAATTTTAGTTCATGTCTTTGTTAGATATATATATTGCTTTTCTTCAAGGAGCTGAAAACGACTCATACTGGTAACTCATTTTGTTTAATCTCTGCAACATAAACCTTGTGCCTATGGAGATTTTCAGTCATCCAGGTCATGGTTGTCCCAAAGGTGCTTTTTCAAGAGGCAATTGGACTTTCTGGTTTTTCTTTGAAGACATTTTGCTTCTCATCCAAGAAGCTTCCTCAGCTCTGATTGGATTGTCGGGAATGGAAGGATTTGTATTTCTTGCAGACAGCTAGTCAGCATTCTTTTAGCTGGTTGTTAAGGCCACCTGGAGGTTTATCTATGTCATCAGGATCACCTGAGTGGTGAAATGGTTGTGGAGCCTTCTTGGAACTGTTGAAAGGACTGTGTTGTAGACCAGAGATAGATGATGTCGTATCCCTCCCCCTCTGTTGAAAGACGGCAGTTCAATTTTACATAGATGGCCTCTTTGACCCCTCTTTCAAACCAGCAATCCTCTTTGTCCAAAATGTGGACTTTGCTGTCTTCAAAACAGTGGCCTTTGTCTTTTAAATGCAGATGGACTGCTGAATCTAGTCCTGATGGGTTTGTTCTCCTATGTTGTGCCATGCATTTATGAAGTGGTTGTATGAAGTTCAAAGATGGGAAAGAAAAAGAACTAAAACACATCAAGGAAGCCCTCAAAATGTGTGGCTATCCCAAGTGGGCTTTCATCAAATCTCAAAAAAGACCCTACAGGAGTTCCTCCATTACAGACAACAAAGAGAACAATAAACAAAGCAACATTGTCATTCCATACATTGCAGGAATATCAGAAAAGCTCAGGAGGATCTTCAGCCAACACAACATATATGCAACACTTCAAACCCAAGAATACACTAAGGCAGAATCTTGTCCACCCCAAGGACAAAACACCCAGACACAAACTGAGCAACATGATATATGCAGTACAATGCAGTGAGCCATGTGCAGATCTGTACACTGGGGAAACAAAACAACCACTTCATAAACACATGGCACATCCAGAAGCTTCTTGGATGAGAAGCAAAACATCTTCAAAGAAAAACCAGAAAATCCAGTTGCCTCTTGAAAAAGCACCTTTGGGACATAAACCTTGTGCAGTAGATTGGACTGAGAAAAACAGCAATTGGCCCAAAGTCATCCACAGAATTGCCAAGAACCAGGATGCAGCAGAGTAAGTTGTCTGATGGACTTGCAGAGGTACAGTAGTCCAAAGTTAAACTTGTTTTCCTCCCCCTGTGGACCAGAATCAGACTCAAGGTCATGTAGACCCAAAAAAGCTTCTTGTCTGATAAAACCACAGGGAGGCAGGCATGTCTGCTTAGAACTGTAAACACATGAAAAAGCCCTTGTGTTTCCATTACTTACAGAGTAATGGAAAAGAATGATGTAGGAGATTTCTGAAGCTGATTTGTTCAGGGTAGACTGGCAATACTATCTGTGTCAAGGAGGAAAAAATTGTAGTTGGCGACCCAATAGAAGCAAACAAAACCAAGAGAGAAATCTGATGGAAGGGACTGAAGATTTTGCAGAACAGTCCTATGGTCAGAAAAGAGACCTTAACAAAGGTGCCAGATTCTAAAATGCCCAGAAAAAATGTTATTTTTCCCTCTTCCCATTCTTTTCCCCAGGATAGAAATCAGTCCAGAAGTGATAAGATAGGGGGAAAAGCCACGTGTGGAAGGAAAGGAGGGGAACAGATAAGATATTGTAAAAAGCTCAGTTTGAAATGTGCGTTTGTATGAAATTGTGTCTGTGTACTTAAGATGAAACCATTGCATGTATCAAATATTACTATCAAATAAATAAGAACTGCAATTCTGTGTGTGTGTATGTGTGTGTGTGTGTGTGTATAAATTTTCTGTCCCGTTTACATACTGTCTCACACAGTTTTAGTCCAACATCTAAACTACTACATGACATTAGCTCTCTTTAGAAACAGAAGTTTGATCTTTTTTTTTTCAAAACGCCATGTACTGTACCTTAAATTGCCATTCTGGTGAGTCTCATCTACCATATTAGTTCATCTATGAATTTAGAAATAAATGCAACACAATGAATTTAAGATGCCAATCATTCTAAAACTGAGATGGAAAGACTTGAACTTGTCTATTCATTTTGACCACAATTCTAAGAATTGACAGTCTTGTGCAAAAAAACAACAACATAGTTTTAAAAGAGTCAGTCTTTTCCACAAAACTCCTTTACTTGGTCTAAAGTACAGAGAAAAAAATAAGTATTCCTAAATTTTTAGTCCGTTTACAGATTACGGACTGCACCTCCTACAATCATGAGTTTTGGCTAAGATGACTAGAGAAAAAAGTAAAGATTTCTCCTTTCGAGTTCATTTCTGACTCTAGGGCGTGGTGCTCATCTCCATTTCTTAGCCAAGGGAGCCAGTGTTGATGGAAGATACTTCTGTAGTCATGTAGCCAGCATGAGTACACACTGAAACGCAAGGAACACTGTCACCTTCCCACCAAAGTGATACCTGTTTATCTATTTGTATTTGCATGCTTTTGAACTGCTAGGTGGGGCAAGAGCTGGGGCAAGTAATGGGAGCTCACCCTGTCGTATGGTACTGACTAGCTCAGTGTCTTTAACCACTGAGCCATCGCATCCCCTTAGAGTTACTGAAGCCATCCTCCAAAATATTCATCAGGAACTGTTCTGGTCTGTTCTAGAGCAGTACTTTATCATATACGCTCACATTGTCTTTAAAATTCAATTTGAAAAAAAAAAGAATAATTATGAAATGATGACTCAGTGATACTAACATGAATAATTACTGGGCATCTTAAAGATAAATCATTGTCTTATGGCACAAGCATTTGCATTTTAAAGCCTTTTTGCCTTTTAATGTACAATCTTCTATAATTCCATATTTGCCAAGTTAAACCTTACAATTTAACTGTGAGATTGAAATCACTATTATCTTTATTTTATAAATAGACTGCAGAAGCTAAGCCAAGGCTATGATTTGCCTAAGTTCCTCTACCAAATTCATGATATATTACTAATAATAATAATAACAGTAGCAGTAAGCTGTAGTAAAGGTATCAAAAGCATTTTACAAGGAATATAATTTTTTTTTTAAAAAAGTGGTAGCTTTGTAGGAACTTAGACAGCTGGGTATGGTTCTAAAAATCCAGGGCCATGATTAATGAACCACCAACCCAATTATAACATAAATGATGACTCCAGAACCCATCAGCTATGTTACAGACTTGGGAGCAACTCAGGATATGTTATTATTTGGAACTGTGGGATTAATATTGTTCTTCAGCATACTGCACTGTTCCCTTATTCCTCCCTTTTTGTCCATTGTAGAGCTCTTTCCTTTTTCCTCCACCCTTTTATCTTAAGATGCCAACAAAAATCTAAATAGTTTTAGTGTAATAGGAAGAAAAGAACTCAGCATCTCAGGTCTTTTTTTTTTAAATTTGATAAGGCTCTAATTAAACATATGAGCTTGAGGGAAAAAAAGTCATGAAAGTGAGCATTCTTGTCCTTGGCAAGAACAATAGCTCTCTGACAATGCATTTACTCCTTCAGCCTTCGCTTTGCAGCTCCTTCTTACAGTTCTCCAATTCACTTGAATATTCTTGCTGCTCTCTTCACATTTTTTTAAACTCCTCACTATTTGTCCATGTTGTTTACAAAATTTGTAATGATTTTCCTCACTATCACCATCACCACCATTTTGTTTTTTCAATGATACAAAGCGATTCAGGTCACATTCTTACTGCAACTGTTGCTCTTTCCTATGTGATTCACACCCTATAATATATATTATCACTTAAATCAACCTACCAGGATAATTATAAGATCATGCAGGCATCAGATTTAACACTCAAGAGTCAGGATAATTCTGAGCAGCCGGAATAGGACTGCTTAGAAAGGGTAAGTAAATCCCTTGCTGAAAATGGGATTTTGTTGTAGGGGAGAACAACAACTGGAACGAGGACTTCCCTATTAAGAAAATAAAACCTGTATGCCTATTAACTTTTGATGAAGTGTGAGAAAATGGCTGCAAAATTTGGACTGCAAGCAAGAATTATCACCTTGTTTCAGGTGACCTTCAGTCCTTGATTCATATTTTGATTTCTTTTTATCCGAGTTCCTATTTGTTGTGCTTTCATCTATTGACGTAGTGACTGGGCTCATACAACATACTTCACAAAGTCAGTTAAGGTTTAGCAACCTCATTTGCACAAGCTAACTTTGGTTAGTATTAACTTTTATTAACTCTGTTTTAAATAAAGACTTAAATAAAGACAATAAATGGTTCAGGGTGTTGTATAAACCTAGCTCATTTAGTTGATAAGTGAGTTGGGTGAATCTAGAAAATAGGTTAATTCTCTAGTCGGATTATGCTTTCCTGTGGTAGTGAATATAGACATTCTATTTTAAGTCTGATAGGAAGTTAGTGAGAGGAACAAATTCCACCCCACCCCACCCCCAAAAAAGAATAGCAAATATTAATGATATTTGGGGAGTCTTTTTTGGATATCGGCATCACACATCCCAGAGATGAAGATAACAGATTTTATTCCCATGGCCCCTGGTGCATTATCTTAAGAGTTTTTTTATTTGTTTTCATCTGATAGGATGAAATGGCAGCTGCATGCATCAGTATTTAAATAGATATTCAGAGTTTTAAATGGAAGGTGCTAGGTCTACTTCTTTAATTGCTCAGAGGTTAAAATTTGTTAGATTAGGTCTTCCGGATCTGAGCTGCAAAAATCCAGAGAGACTGTAGATGGCAGCAAAAAAAATAAAAAAATACAGAAAACTAATTCTTGGCTGTCACCTAGGAGTGATCCCAATTTTTGGATCCCATATAAGGTAGCCTGATTAGTGTTTCTTTATCTTTTATGCAGACCTATCCTTACCAGGGGTGGGTTCCTCCCGGTTTGGACCGGTTCTCCCGAACCAGTAGCGGCCCGCTGGTGACGTCACGATGACGTCACCGAACCAGATCGGTCGGTTCCAGTCCGTGGGGGCCGCCATCTTTTTTTTGATATTTTTTTTAATTATTATTTTTTTTTGAATTTCTTTTGAATTTTTTTTTCCTTCTGAGCATGCACAGAAGCCAACTTCCGGCACTATGCATGCGGTCGCCATCTTTTTTTTGGCTCTTTTTAATTATTATTATTTTCAGATTTTTTGTTACTGCGCATGCGTGCGCGCGCCCACACGGCACGGGAGGGAGCGAACCGGCAGCGAGGTAAGTTGGAACCCACCCCTGATCCTTACCCACAGGCTGTTTGCTTTTGAAGCTTCCTTCTCTTTAGTTTTATTTTCCTTCACCATTTCTCCTGCTACCGAGGTGGCGAGGTGGCGCAGTGGTTAGAGTGCAGTACTGCAGGCTACTTCAGCTGACTGTTCAGCAGTTCAGCGGTTCAAATCTCACTGGCTCAAGGTTGACTCGGCCTTCCATCCTTCCGAGGTGGGTAAAATGAGGACCCAGATTGTTGGGGGCAATATGCTGACTCTGTGAACCGCTTAGAGAGTGCTGTAAAGCACTGTAAAGCGGTATATAAGTCTAAGTGCTATTGCTATTGCTACCATATCTCCCTACTACATTATTTTCTCTATTGGTACAATTTGCTACTGGTAAATAGAGAATTTTGCAGACAAAGAGAGACCAGGCTTAGAAAACAGATTTTCTTATAATGTTTTCCCATCAAAGTTAAGGAGTCCTTGTTTGTACCAGGTGGCCATCTCAAAGTTAAAAAGTGTGCTCTTTGGACAATGTTAATTGCACTGAAGATGAGAAAAAAGATCCTATTGTACACAGATGTCTCACCAAGGATAAGAGATAACAAGTATGACTCTTTGGTGACTAAAAATGCCTTCATAATTCCGCACTACAACACTAAACTCTCACATGAAAATATAAAATCTTATAGATGTTATGGCTAAGAATTCAATATTCAATCCCTGCTCACTAAACTTCCACTAGACCCATCAGCACTATTTATGGAATGGGTTTTTTAAAAGTTGTATATCTGTATAGGCAGTAACGGAGGGAACCCATGAGGTGGCATTTTGTATTTTCATGGACACATTTATCCACACATCTGATGTTGAGTGAAAGAGCATCTGTCTTTTCCTCCAAACAGACATCCGGGAACAAACCAAAAATGTGAAGAAAACTAGTGTAAATATAGACCCATCTGTAACACTTTTATTCATTTCAGTAGATTTACATCTCACAATATATAAATGTATAACCCTCAAAGTTGTTTGCGTAAGATGCTGCAAGTCTCGTTATTTTACAACAACAAATTAACATTTTATTTATAAATAAACAATTTGACATGATTAGTCTTCTGAAAACTAAGAAAGGTCCCCCCCCCCCGGATAACAAAATAGAAATTGAAGTCACAAGAAATCCAGACTTTAGCAAGTAAAATATTACAGGAAAATTTGAGAAAAGTTTAAGAAATCTGCAATCCAAAGTATGGATGTGTTTTAATTGTAAGTCATAATACTTATGAGGGGTCCTTGGTGCTCTCCGAGCTTGCTTGTTTTCTTGCAGTCATTTCATTACCCAAACTAGGTAACATCATCAGTGCTAAGCAAGAATTTATTAATTATTAAAATATTTGTGGTACTGATCTTTGGGCCTCAGAAGAAAGCGTCATTCTTAAATATTCAGAAAATAAAATTCAGAATGTATTTAAAAAAAGAAAAAGAATACTGTACAACTGGGCTGGATTTGCTAACCTCAGAGGAATGTGGCATTTCATATTCATAGTTTAAGAAAACGGAGTTTAAATGGAGTTGGTTCTATATTGTTCCAAAAATTTAGTTCAAGGCACTATCAGTCTCACACCTTTTGTCTGTATTATGATAAGGATAGGGAAGAATAAATGATGTTTATTTTCTTAGCTGGAGAAACATAATGCAGGACTTCTTTCATCCAGAGCTAAAAGTCAGATATCCCTAATGTATGAAACAAAATAATTCTTGCTGGAGCAGAAAAAGTGAAAAAATAAATTCAGGTGGGACAAAAAAATGATCTGCAAAATTATGAATGCTAGAATTCTGGAATATTGGAATCTCAATGTAATTTTAAATTTTAGAAAGCATATGCAGATTTACTCGAGCTATATAGCTTTTAGAAATGATCTTGAAGCAATGCTTCAGACTTCATTCAAACATGAGCATAGCATCTGTGACTGTTAAGAATGCTGCATTTTTTCAAATTTATATTTATTTCATAGTGCTGTAACATTCATCCTTCTGAGAGGCTGCTATGTGCAAGCTAATGCTAAAGGATAATTATTTGTAAAAAAGGGAAAGGAAAGGAAAGGAAAGGAAAGGAAAGGAAAGGAAAGGAAAGGAAAGGAAAGGAAAGGAAAGGAAAGGAAAGGAAAGGAAAGGAAAGAGGGGAGGGCAGAGGAGGGGCGGGGAGAGGAGAGGAG
>QLTV01004386.1:342529-400955 GCA_003457575.1 Thermophis baileyi
CTGACATGAGGGCTGCGATGTCAGGGGAAGGGAATTAAAACTTCCCCCCCTTCAATAGAGAACTGTGGGCGGCGGCCGAGAAGACCCGGGGTAGCCTGCTCCCAGAAGCTCGAGCCCGAACTGGACCAGGCAGCCTTAGCTGACAGGGCAGAGCTCTCAAAATCAACGCAGCCAAATCGGAGACCAAGCGCTCAAGGCGCCAAATCCAAACCTGTTCAGTATAAACTCTCTGCTAGTCAATCTGAATGGAAAATGACTCAATCTTCTGCCTAGGACGAGCAGCCACTAAGCGAAGCGTCTCTCTCTGGCAAGGACTGAGTCGATAACTGGGGCAGAGAGAGAGGCAACGGGGCGTGGCTATGAAAATGATGACTCAGTCTCTAGGCAGAAGGATGAAGTCATCACCCATTCCTGGCCTATCCTGCAACCTCACTGGAGAATACTGTGTTGAATTGACTCAATCTTCTGCCTAGGGCGAACAGCCACTAAGCGAAGCGTCTCTCTCTGGCAAGGACTGAGTCGATAACTGGGGCAGAGAGAGAGGCAACGGGGCGTGGCTATGAAAATGATGACTCAGTCTCTAGGCAGAAGGATGAAGTCATCACCCATTCCTGGCCTATCCTGCAACCTCACTGGAGAATACTGTGTTTTTCTGTCTTTCTTTTGTAGAAATCAGGATTTTTCTATTAAAAAACTCATCCATTTGCCATCCCTTTGTTTTTCTATAACTTGATCCAAAACAATGAGTTGTCAACTAACTGAACAATTTTCTTATTTTCAGTTACATTAACTTAAAATTAATTTACTTATTATTACAACCTGAATGTAACTGATTTTTCAGTGAGACATTTAATGAAAGCTAAAGAACACTATTATTTATTAAATTGCAAGTTGCCACTCATCTGTAGAACAAAAAGTCACCTTTAAATGTTTTCTTCTTTTCACTCCCTTATAATAATTAACAGTAATACACTAGAACCAAAATAGCTCCTGAAAACACACTATAATTGACTCATCACCACAATCCAACCAATGAAAAGTGCCTCCCTCAAATTAATGCGCTAAATATTACATTAATTTAGGCAAAATTCTAGGTATTAATTTTGGTATGTTGGACTAAATGACTGGATTCATGCTCTATAACTATGTACTATAGCTTAGATCTGTGAAAATTTCAGCTGTTTCTAAAAAGTTTGCTAAGAGATTTGCATGTGTCTTGGGACTAAGGAGATCTGAGATTGCCATGCTTCTACGGTAAAAAACACCCAGATTTGACCCTTTACTCCATACCTGGGTTACACAGGCAGTTTCTGGGAGAAGTCAGCCATAACATTGGAGTAGGATGCCACCAATATATAGATGACATCCAACTTTACCACTTCTTACAATTTAACTCTGAGAAAACAGCTAGTTCCAGCGGTGGGTTGCTCCCGGTTCATCCCGGTTCAGCGAACCGGTAGCGGTGGCGGGAGGCTCCACCCACCCGCCCGGGACGCTTCTGCGCATGCGCAGAAGCGTCACGTGTGCAAGCACGCGCACAAGCACGCGCACGAACCGGTAGCAACGGGTTTTAGAACCCACTACTGGCTAGTTCCCATGATTATTGTTTAGGTAAATAATGAGTTGGATGAAAGTAAACAAGCTACAATTAAATTCAGACAGGACATAAGTGCTGATGCTCGTAGCAATTGACGCTCATGAGTTGGGGCTTGATTTAGATAGGATTGCATTCCTATGAAAGAGCAGGCCTACATTTGGGAGTGCTCATTGGCCTCCAATTGCGTTTGCACTGGTAAGCCATGCATTTGTACAATTACAACCAGCTTTCTGTATGAACAGATATTTGAGCTGCTTGTATTTGGCAACAATTACACACCCTTGTTTGAGTGCATCACAGATTACTGCCATGTACTCAATATTAGATTAGTCCCTAGAATGCTTGGAAGGTGAACTTGTGATCTAGATTGTTTTCTTCTGCATAGTTTTGAGAAGATATTGTACTCATATCTGTAGCCAACTGTTGTCTGTAGTATACGTCAATAAGAAAATAATTCTTATCATTTATTTTATTAATGTTTCTGTGCCCCCAAGCACTTTAAGCCATTTGCAAAAATATATTCATCATCATTATTTTAGCCATTGTAGGACAAGTCCCTACAGTTTTCTTGGCCAGATTTCAGAAGTGATTTGCATTGCCTCCTTCCTAGGGCTGAGAGAGAGTGACTGGCCCAAGTCACTTAGGCTTTGTGCCTAAGATGGAACTACAACTACAACTCCCATCCTTGGTTTCTGCCTTATCCACTACACCAGGGGTGTCAAACTCAAGGCCTGCAGGCCAGATCCAGCCTGGGGGTGCTTAGATCTGGCCCATGAGACTGCCCTGGAAATAGCAAAGGACCGGCCCGTTGTGCCTCTGCCAGTGAAAACGGTAACCATTTTCCCTGGCAGAGGGCTGCAGGAGGCCATTGCAGCTGAAAACAGAGCTCTGGAGCCTGTTTTCACTGGCAGAGCACTTGGGCCACCACAGGAGCCCCCACACAAGTGACGTCGAGCTGGCCATGCCCCCCTGGCCATGCCCCATGCCCTCCCAAGGTCAAACACAACCCTGATGCGGCCCTCAATGAAATTGAGTTTGATACCCTAGCACTACACCAACTGACTCTCACTTTGAGATTAATTCTTAATAAAATTAGGATACTAGGACTTTTTTTTTTCAAAGCTGAATTTAAATATGAAAATGGCATTGAAGGCAGCCTGCTAGCGGTGGACATGGTTGGAGTGAGTGATGGAAGAAGGCTGGAAGAACTGCATAAAGAATTTAAAATGGAGTGGGGAGGAAGGGGGGATAGGCATGAGAAGAGACACATCAAATTGGAGATCCCTCCCATGCTGGATTGAAAAAATGTAGGGAGTAAAGTTTCTCCCTTCCTACTCTATTGTTTTCATTGGATTTCTTTTGATTAACAAACATGGTTATCTGCATTTCCTGAAGTATAAAATATGAAATAAATATTGATTGCTTACCCTGAAAGGCTAGAAAATCACTTTGGGAAGAAAGTAACCCACAAACCTAGGCAATTCTGAGTTAAGGGAGAGATTTCAAACACCATGCAGGAACTTTTCATTTATTTAAAGCAACACACTATGGACATGATCCATGTACACTTACTTCCCAGCTTATAAGTAATCGCAAGCAAATGAAGGAATTTCCATAGGACCAAAAGAACAATGCTTCTCATTTTTTCTTAGTGATGTTGCATGAACATATAACCTACACTTTGCAACAAGCCTGACAATGGAAGGGGATTGTGCCACGTATTTTCCCTTCTTTCTAATTCAAGGCCCAGTTTGTAATTTACTTGAGCTCGAAGAGAAGGTATAGTGCTACATCCTCCCTTTTCCATATAAGACTTGTATCAGAAAAAGGGAAGAACTAATTTTTCCTTGCCCCTATAGTAGCTACCTTTTACATGCAGCTCTACCACTGTCTCTGTGTTTTTATTTTATTTTTTTGCTTTTGTTCACCAATATTATATATTTTGTTTTCCTTATTTAGTTCTCCACTTATGGATCCTGTCATCAAGTAATTTTCTGATATTTAATTTAAGTCTTCTCTGAGGCAGAATTTCATCCAAGCATAGATACTGATGCAGAAAGACATAACATTTGCACTCATGATTTATTCTTGCTTTTTCAATACGAATTAAGAGCCAACATTATTCAAGAAAAAGAATAATAATGCTTCAATACAATATCTGTTATTTTAAGAGATAACATGTCACTTATTACTTAATCTTGTTTGGAGTGATAAAGAGGGTCATGAATTATTAAAAATAAAGGATCGATAAGAGGGTTAAGGAGCCAACATCAACTTGTTTCCAATTCTGCTATTAGGATGGCTTCTCGTGATCCTTTCAGTTTGTGCCAACTTCAAGCTGAAGCCCTAGCAAATATAGTAGCTCCTGTGCTGGCCCAACAGGCACCCATATCTGTTCCCATATGACTTTGCCTGGGTGTTTAAGTCATTTTCTGATTGTATACTTTCCAGAGACTAGGTTTATGGCCTCTAAGAAGATAGGATTTTCAAGACTAGTCCCCAGGTCATGGAACTGATTTTTCAAATCTCTCTGGCTTCTGTAAATCAGCTGCTTGTTGGAGTTCAATTTTATACAAGTGCTTTAGAAATATGGATGAGAAGCAACATATAGTATGTCATGTATATCAGCAGTAAATTTAGCTGTATGGAATTCTCTGGTCAAATCTCTTTTCTTTTCCTATAACCAACCAAAAGAAAAATATCCAAATGAAAATGATAAATTCATCAAGCCATTTTAGACGTAATAATATAGTTTAACTTTGCAAAAAGAAACTACTCTGAGCCTTGGGTTTCAAAGGGCTTTCACTTATTTTATAAAATAAGCTATGGTTTACCATATGATCCAAACTCTGAACCAGTGTCAACCAATCTTAGCAACTGTAACATGACTGGACGTCAACTCCCAGAATTCCACAGCATGCCAAGATTGAGAAACCCTGGTCTAAACTCTGATTAAATTTAATTTCAGTGAATTAGAATTCAAATTATAGTTCAAATTTTCAAACTAGCATTAAGCACAATTTTTGCCTCAGGCGTAACGGTACATTCTGGTTAATTGAAAATGAAAGGAGAATCTTGCACCCCTGCCAGTTTTCGGGGGAATAGGTAAGCTGGAAATCTAGGTGGGTTTTCATCCTTTTTGTGCTAAACAATAGTTTAACACTGCATGCGCACCAGGCTAGTATGTTCAAAGTGCATTAACCTTTGAAGCGCAACAGATTGTGTTTCATCATTATGGACATTTGCAGAGTCTTATTCTCTTAACATACCCAATAGTATGTTTCTTCATGTTCTCTTTCATCTCAATGCCTTTTTCCCTAGCTGTTTTTTGTTTACCATTGCTATGACTTTCATCTAAAATAAAGGCAAACAAATGTGCTCTGAGAACTAAAATTAATATAAAAAGATAAAAGAATCCCAAGAATGAACAGCAAGCAGTTTCACAATGAACTGCTGGTAATTTTAAAGCATTTCACACCCAAGAATTCCCCTTAACTATCTTTGAATTGGAAGCAGAATTAGCCTCCAGGCCCCTTATCATCTTTGTTGCTTTTCTGTGTATTCTTTCTATGGTCTCAGCATCGTTTTTGTATTGTGGTGATCGGAATGCAATATTCCAAGTGCGTCCTCACTAATGCAGTATAAAGTAGTACTATCCTCTGTTGATGCAGCCTAGGACTGCATTGGCTTTTTTGGTGGCTGCAGCACACTGCCTGGCTCATACTTAAGTGGTGGTCCACTAGCACACCGAAATCCCTCTCACAGTTACTCTGTTGAGCCAGATATGTCTATTCTATACCTAGGCATTTGTTTTTTCTTGCCTGAGTACAGGACCTTACTCTTCTTACCACTGAACTCTGTAAACGGCTTAGAGAGGGCTGTAAAGCACTATGAAGCGGTATATAAGTCTAAGTGCTATTGCTATCTTATTGGATAGGGTCAGAGGTGGGTTCCTCCCGGTTCGGCCGAACTGGTAGCGACCCGCTGGTGATGTCACGGTGATGTCATGGATCTGGTTCGGTTGGTGCCGGTCCATGGGCGCCGCTATCTTTTTTTTCTTTTTTCTTTTTTTGAAAAAAAATTTTTGGGGAATTTTTTTAAATTTTTTTTCTTCTGCGCATGAGGAAGGAAGGAAGGAAGGAAGGAAGGAAGGAAGGAAGGAAGGAAGGAAGGAAGGAAGGAAGGAAGGAAGGAAGGAAGGAAGGAAGGAAGGAAGGAAGGAAGGAAGGAAGGAAGGAAGGAAGGAAGAAAATAGGTTTCCTTTATTTACATTTTATTGTCCAAAATTTTCTATGAATGTGAATGCAGTTTTTATATTTGTTGGTTTTTATCTTCAATATTAATATAATATTGATGTTATAATTATAAAGTTTAATCAATTTTAAATTTCAGATGGACTCTCCAAAATCTGTTTCAGGGACTTCCGGCTGATGTCACAGGGCGATCGGATGTGAGGAGCAGGTCTCCGCGCTCCCACGCCGAGTTCTCCCTGTTAGAGGGCTCCAAAAGGAGCTAAAGCCACCCTGGAGGGATGGTGAAGAAAAGAGGGGCGCCCTACAGGTCGTGGAGAGTCGCAATGTCTCCTGCTTGATTCAGCACTTTCTTCCCTCTCCCTCACGACGAGGAGAAGAGGCAGCCAAAAATGGCTGCTGTGAAGCTGGGACAATCGAGGCAACAAAGAAAGCGCAGGAGTGGTGTAAATGAACAGTGAATGGAACTGGGTGAGATGATTCCTTTTTTACCTAAAACCTAATCCTAAAAAGAAAAGAGGGGGGGGGAATTCAGAAGAGACACTTAACTATTTGTCAAAGCGGCGAATAACCACATAGAGAAAAACTACAGACCCGAAAGGAACTAAGAGGGGAAAAGTTAAAAATTCCAAATCACAGAAAATTGGATGGTTAAATTGGACAGGCATTATTTTGAAAAGGCATTTTAAAATGCTGGATCTATTTACTTTAATAATTGACTTTGCTTTTATAAATCGAATTAAAATTGGATTACTGTAAATACCTGTTAGAACTGATACAATGCTGAAACCTAAGCTGAGAGCGCCATTTACTGATGAATGAAAATATACCATACTCTATAAGCCTGGAAAATTTTTGATAAGAAAAATAAACAACATTTATTTGGAGAACTGTGGTGATACTTACTGTTCTATACTTATCTACTCTATGATTATGGGAGAACAAGGAAGATACCTAAGTAAAGCAACATTTGAATGCTAAGATATATGACTAAACTCATAGAGGGGATATAAGGAGATATTTGGAGAGCTTCCTGGACTACCTGAACGTCTGATGGAATAATCCTGGGACATAAAAGAACTGTGACTATTGTATTTTTTGAGGAGCAACATTAGGCCTGAATATATGGTTTTGGGATTATTGGGTTAGAGTGGACTCTATCAAAACAAGATGAGATGCTCCACATGGGGGAAATGAGTGGAAGTTCAAAAGAAATACTGTTGATGTTCCAAAGCATTAAGGATACTATGACAAAGAACTTTAGGGAGATAAACAATTTAATGCAAAGCATAGATGGGAAAATAGAAAATATTTTACAAGGGACAATGAATAAAGATCAAGATATCCAGGAAAGGGGGGAGACAACAGAAAGAATGGGGGAAAAGACAGAACAGACAAATCAGCAAACAAAACAAGAAGATAAAAAGGAGAAGACAATAAGGATTATAATGACTTAATGAAATAAATCAGAGAAAAAGTATTTTAAGTGCTTTAAAAATGGAATGGGAAGATACCTTTGAAAGAGAGATAGGGGTTTGGGCAGATACTCTGGAGGCTTGGCAGCATAAGATGATAGAGATGGGAGGAGTACTCAGACTAAATAGTAAAAATGTAGATGCAGATAGAGACAAAGATCCAAGAGAGGAGTATGGGAGGCATGCCAAAAAACAAACAAGAATTGAAATATTAAAACGGACGAGAGATGATGGATAGAAAGGAAATGTTTTTTAATATACTGTAATGGGGGTCTGATTAAAAGTTAGAATAGAAGTAGAAATAAGGATACATATCTCTAAATAATAAAATAAAAGCAATAATTAGAGGTTGAAAGATGGATTTAATATGTATGTTTAAATAATATGGTGATTGATGTCAGGATGGAGTATTGGGATTATATTTTAATACAATATGTGTATTACATTAGGATTAGTAAGGATGGCCTGACTAAATAGAATAAACAAAATAATTAAATGGAAAGATTAGAGGTTGAAAGATGGTATTATTATGCATGCTTAAATGATATTGTAATTGGCATTAGAATGGTACATTGAAATACTGAATAACTAAATAATGAAGGACTATATCTTAATGCAAATATGAGTATTAATTTTAGGAGTATATAAGCCTAACCAATGTAACAAATATTATTGATATCAGTATTGTTATTTGTATCAAAATGAATGATACCCAGATGCCACATGGTTCATGTATTGATGTTGATGTATATATAAAAATAAAATAAAAAACATTTAAAAAATATTAATATAATATTTGATGAGTCTTGAACATGCTATAATGGAAAACTCTCATACTTCTGGATTCATTCTCACACACAAAGAATAAAACTACCCATTTCTCAGCATTAATAAAACATTCTTGGCACAGCAGCCTCTAATATCCAACTCCCTCAAGGATGTTTTCAGTATTATAGATGACAAGATCAGGAAGGAAAAGAGCTGGCACAAACCACAGCAATCCAAAATTAAAACAGAGAATGTTGGCTTTGGGGAAGATTCTTGGATAATTAAAGCATTAATTCACACCCCATCCTTTCTTCAAGCAGGCCGGTGTGGTACGGACAACAATATTCTTTCAATATCATTTGCTATTTTCAGTGCAGCTTAAATTCTGTACAATGTCATTTGTTAGGAATTGTTAGTATCCCTCCTATATGCATATACACATACACACACAAACATATATTGTGTTTTATATATATATATATATATATATATAAATGTGTAGGTTAATGTGGAACACTGTCACCAAGATTACATTTAAAGAATTGTTGATAAAAGATAAAGGAATCAGTTTATATATATATATATATATATAGAGAGAGAGAGAGAGAGAGAGAGAGAGAGAGAGAGAGAGAGAGAGAGAGAGAGAGAGAGAGAGAAATTCTACCCATTTTTTTTAAAAAAAAATCTTTAAAAAATATTGTTCATGTTATCGTAAAGGGTAGTTCTCAATTTACAATCCTTCATTTAATGATGGTTCAAAGTTATGACTGCCTAGAAAAAAGTGACTTGTGATATGAGCTCACATTTACAATCCTTGCACCAGTTCTGCAGCCACATGTTCACAATTCGTGGGCTTGGCAACCAGCTTGCATTTATGATGGGTTGCAGCATCCTGCGATCACATGATTTGCAACTTTTTTGCCAATTTCTGGTAAAAAACGCCTATTGGGGAAGCTGAGGTCAGGGCCCAAGAACCAAGAAAGACGTGTAGGATTATTTATGAGCAGTTTCCTTTATTTTTCCTCACCTTTTCAGGAAGTGATATTTATGGCACCTATAAAGGATAGCCAAGCTTACATAAATATGTTATTTCATTTCAAAGATCAGTTTAAAGGGACTAATTCCCTCTTAAGGTTTGGACAGAACCAACACCCAACTTAAATTGATTTTATCTCTTATTATAATGTTACTTTTTAAGAATGTTATTCCTTAGCTATCAAATTCTTTACTTTTATTCAGAGGTGCCCAAGCCAAAAATAGCACTTGATTGCTATTTATCAGAAAGAACAGTTCTCCTAGGTCCTGTTGGGAGAATTGAAGTCCTGTTGGTGAATTGAAAAGGAAAATGTTGGTATGAATATTCATATTTTGCAGGTGCTTCTCTTAATTTTGTCATGATTTTCCACACACTTACTGCAATTATTTTTTCATGAACAATATTTCCATTACTAATATAATTTAGTTAGTTTAAATTGTTAGTTACAAAATTACAAAATCTGAAAGTATACACATATGCTGTGGATATTTTTATATATTCAGTACATTAAAATAGAGGCTGTTTGGTATCGTGGTTGAATGCAGCCTTCAAGTCCATTTTCATATTGGAATTCAGCTCTCCTAATTTTATTAAGGATTAATCTAAAGGTGAGAGTCAATTGGTGCAGTGATTAAGGCACCAGGCTAGAACCTAAGGGACATGAGTTCTAGTCCCATCTTAGGCACAAAACCAGTTGGTTTTGGGCCAGTCACTCCCTCTCATCCATGGGAAGCAGGGAATGGCAAACCACTTCTGAAATTTTGCCACGAAAACTCCAAGGCTAGTTCAGGCAATTGCCAAGTGTCAACACTGACTGGAAGACACACATAAACATTAAATCCTTCATTAAAATCAGTATATTCCTTCAAAAAGTCCAACTTTTTTTTCTATCCCTCACTTGTGGAAAAGTTTTATAGAAGACCCCTCTACAAAAATGTCCTGTGATATGGCATATAGATCTGCTTTTTTTAAAAAAAAAAAAGACACTTAAAACACACACACTGGCATATATAATGTGGCTCCATTGTTTCCTGATTTAGCATAATGGGTTTAGCATAACCATCCACTGTGATTTATAAAACAAGTTTTGGCTTAGTGTTATGAATAGTTGCCTGTACAAGGTTATTCAAAAAGAATGAACCGATTTCATGACGCAATATTTTATTAAGGAAAAGTAATACAAAACTCCAGCCAAGTCACAAGTATTCTACTCACAATCAACTTTTATTTCCTGTCTTACAAGTGTTCAATGTGGCCGCCACCTGCAGCACGGGCAACATCAATGCGATAAGAGAATTCCTCCCAAGCGCGTATCAGCATATCACAATCCACTGAGTTGATCGCTGTTGTTATTCGATGTTTAAGGTCATCGAGGTTAGTGGGTAGCGGTGGAACATAAATGCGATCTTTTACATATCCCCACAAGAAAAAATCACACACAGTTAGGTCTGGGGATCTCGCAGGCCAAGCACAAAGAGCAAGGACTTGGGCCCCCTTCTGACCAATCGATCGCTGGGGCACTTTTTCATTTAAAAAAGCTCGAACCATCAGGTGCCAATGGGGCAGTGCTCCATCTTGTTGAAAAATGAAGTCACGCAAATCTGCTTGCAGTGAAGTGAAGAGCCAGTTTTGGAGCATATCGAGATAGGTTTGTCCAGTAACGGTGTTTTCTCCAAAGAAAAAGGGACCATAAACCTTGTCGCTATTCCCCAATACGCACAGTTGAAACCATACAGACTGCAGCTCGTTCAGGCACTTACCAATGACGACATAAGAAAGCGGATGGAATTTTGCGATTCGATGCTGGAGATGATGGAAGACGAACCCTTTATTTCACGTTTAATTTTTAGTGATGAAGCGACTTTTCACTTGAGCGGTACAGTCGATCGTCACAATGTGCGTATTTGAGGAACAGAGCACCCACATGAAACAGTTGAGCACAAAAGAGATTCCCCTAAGGTGAACGTCTTCTGTGCTGTGTCTCAGGACAAGGTTTATGGTGTCTTTTTCTTTGGAGAAAACACCGTTATAGGACAAACCTATCTCGATATGCTCCAAAACTGGCTCTTCACTTCACTGCAAGCAGATTTGTGTGACTTCATTTTTCAAAAGAATGGAGCACCGCCCCATTGGCACCTGATGGTTTGAGCTTTTTAAATGAAAAAGTTCCCCAGCGATGGATTGGTCGGAAGGGGGCCCAAGACCTTGCTCTTTGTGCTTGGCCTGCGAGATCCCCAGACCTAACCGTGTGTGATTTTTTTCTTGTGGGGATATGTAAAAGATCGCGTTTATGTTCCACCGCTACCCACTAACCTCGATGACCTTAAACATCGAATAACAACAGCGATCAACTCAGTGGATTGTGATATGCTGATACACGCCTGGGAGGAATTCTCTTATCGCATTGATGTTGCCCGTGCTGCAGGTGGTGGCCATATTGAACCCTTTTAAAACAGGAAATAAAAGTTGATTATGAGTAGAATACTTGTGACTTGGCTGGAGTTTTGTATTACTTTTCCTTAATAAAATATTGCGTCATGAAATCGGTTCATTCTTTTTGAATAACCCTGTATTTTGAATTAATAACATGCTGCCAGATTCCTGTAGATTGGTTGGTGTACAGTAATACTCCAGGCACCAACCACAGAAGGATTATTGACTACAAAAGAGATTCTTAAAAAAAAAATCATGGCATTACTTTTACAGAAAAGACTTATTGGGAATCATTTTGTAGATTTAGTTCATCCATGTTATTTTACTATTACTATTACTATAATTTGGATAAATTAAATGTTCTTTCTACAATTTCAACCATGAGTCAGCTAAGTAAATAAATGAATAAATCCTATTAAAGAAAACAAAGCAACCATATTTAAAAGTCACTGACCTGCAAAAATCTTTTCAAGATTTTCTCAATAATCATAAAGGGGTAGATCTTGCTATATTTTAAATATGAGAAAGATTAGAATTATTTTCAGAACTTTTGAATATCACATGTGTGTCCAGAGTAATCTATTGCAGTGATTAAAATGAAACTTGTTTCCTCAAATTGTTGTTTAGCTACAGCTACAGCTTCCATAATGCTCGGCAGTAGAGCGGATAGTTGTGTTCAAAAAGGTTACATCCTAGATGTGCTAAATTTATTTTTGTCACCACCAAATGCTAAGGTTGTTGCCGACACCTACAAAGCTATAATTATAAGGATCAAGGTTAGCAGTATGCTTTGGCTTTTTAATACAGTACATTTTTAAAAAATGCTTGTCCCACTTTAAAATATTGACATAATTAATTTTCAGGATTAACTCAACCGCATGCTGTAACACAAAGTTTCATACATTTATTTTAAAACTGCCAACATGATGAGTATGACATGTAAATGAATGTCCTGTATGTTTGTTATTGAGACATCATCCCTTTCTTCTTTTTCTTTGAAAAGGAAACATCTACCATTTCAATGTCCATCCTTATAAAATAGTAATGTAATTCAATCCATGAATTGTCCAACCTTAACCCTCCCTGGTTTTTACACGTTATCAATGTCTTTTAGCCATTAAAATGGAGAGTAATATGAATTGTACTTCAAGGTACTTGAAAGCCCAAGTTTCAACAAGCTTGAGCAAAAATGAAAATGGTGGGCAAAAACCTCCCAAACTCCAGAATTTTAAACCTAGAATAGCTAAAGTTTAGTATCCAAGGTGACACTAGCAAACACAAAAATGGGTTGCTCTAACTCATTTTTCCAAAGACAACTTTAAAAATTCATTTATACAGACAAAAAGGAGAAGAACAGAATTCTTGGTTACTATAGTTTCTAATAATGAACAGAACAGAACAGAACAATTTATTGGCTAGGTGTGATTAGACACACAAGGAATTTGTCTACACTGCAAAAGGTCTCTGTGTTCTTTACCAATACTTTACCACTACTTTACCAATGTAATCATAAAAGTTATAGCAATTAACCACATCAAAGCTGTACTGCAAGAATTCAGTAATCAAGTCATAGGAGGGAGGGAGGGAGGGAGAGAGGGGGGGAGAGAGAGAGAGAGAGAGAGAGAGTTTTACATACTGCAGTAGCAATAAAAGTCTCGCATTTGTCTTACGAAAGAAGGTGGGGGACTGTAATTGGTGCTTCACAGGCCAGCTCCTCCAATGTTGTATAGAAGGGGAAAAGTGACAAAATGTTATCATTTTAGCCCTGCTTGGTTTTATCTGGGCCTTCAAAGCTGTCAAGTTAATTTATCCTGAACAGGACCTGATAGGAGCCAGGATATGGTTTGATTGATGGAAGCCACCCAAGTGTTGTTGGTAGTCAGGCAGCATACAATTATTGTTATTACAGAATTTTTGCCAATGAAAAACAAAATCATAGCTTTTCAAAAAATAAAATAGCTTTCCAGTAGTGGTGGAAATAAACTGACTTAGCTCTTCAACACTATGAACACATAATTTTTTTTACAAACTGCTACAGAAGCCCTTGTGACAGTGCCCTTAAAATCACTTAGAAGAGAATGGTATATATCAACAAATTCACTGGACGTTTTCAGACTACGGAATATAGTATTTTAAATATGACCATAACTTTTAGGACTCATTTTAGGAATAAGATACTAACATAAGATATCCTCTAAATTTCATTAATTTAGAACATTGCCATTTTTTTTTAAACTGGTGTTATAATGAAAACTAGTTTCTGAACATTTTTCCTAAGTCATTCAATCTAGTAAAGTTAAACTGAAACTGAAAACTACATAAACTCTTTTTAAATAGGAAAATACTATAATATTTGTAGCTGTAGGCAACGGAAGATAGACTTACACAAGGAAGTTTTTTTAATCCTTCTTTATAATATGGGGAATATGGTGGCTAAAATATTGCAAGCAATAGCTTTGGTTTTAATTTTACATCTGCTAAATTTGTCAAATATTTTTCAGCTCATTAGTGCAACTGGCTGCACTCCAAAACTAGTAATATTTAGCATACTGCCTGCCTGTTGATTTTGCTGCAACAACTTTCTTAGCTTCACGTTCACCTTGAAAAAAGTAATAAAACAGACTGCATAGTGGAAAGAGCTGAAAGAACATTTATGTATGTATTTAAATTATTAAACAACGTATCATTTCTTTCATCATTATATCTAACAGGAAGTAACTATTTTTTAAGTCACAGAAATAGTATTATGATCTTTTGGTATCAGCTAGCTGCTGTACATTTACACATTAATTCAAATGCCAAACTGCTTAAACCCCTTATTGTATTATTAAACAGTGATACATCAGACTGAAGAACATTATTTAGACTAGAACAGTGGTTCTCAACCTGTGGGTCACGACCCCTTTGGGGGTCGAACGACCATTTCACAGGGGTCGCCGCGCGCGTTAGCCTGCCATCTTGGTGCCACCGTCACTGCAGGGGTGAAATGCTCCCGGTTCGGCCGTGCCTGCAGGTCACCGGACAGCCGGTAGCGGCAGAAGCGGGAGACTTCGCCCACCCGCCCGCCACCATTTGGGTTCTTTTACCCTCTGCGCATGCGCAGAACGCTTTGCGCATGCGCAGAGGGTAAAAGAACCCAAATAGTGGCATCCGGGTGTCGTGGCATTAGAAAGGTTGAGAACCACTGGACTAGAACATTAAGTCTCAGTTTCTTGCTTTTATTATTCAAGTGAGCATAATCCTAAATACTACATAGTATTTGGCTGGAAATGCTCTTGCATTCAGGGCTTGCTTCTAAATAAATTTAATAGAACTGGGCAGAGGTGGGATTCAGCTGGTTCGGACCGGTTCGGGCGAACCAGATGTTAATTTTAATCTGGTTCGCCGAACCGGTTGTTCCAAGGACTGGCTGACCCCGCCCACCCCACCCTGCCCCTCCCAGGAGTCTCCACACGGCCCGTTTTGGATGCCAGGTAAGCGCAGGGCCTGCACGGAGGCTCTGGGAGGGCGAAAAACGGGCCTACCGGAAGTACTGAAAACGGGCCTGTTTCTGGCCTCCAGAGGGCCTCTGGAGCGCGGGGGAGGACGTTTTCACACTCCCAAAGGCTTGAGGGAAGCCTCTGGAGCCTGGGGAGGGCAAAAAATGGGCCTACCAGAAGTACCAGAAGTCCAAAAACAGGCCTGTTTCCGGCCTCCAGAGGGCCTCCGGTGCCCGGGGGATGCTGTTTTCGCCCTCCTGGAGGCTCGAGGAAATCCTCTGGAGTCTGGGGAGGGTGAAAATGCCCCCCCGTGCCATGGTGCAGGAGGCCAAGTAGGCCATGCCCCCATGGCCATGCCCACCCAGCAACCGGGTAGCGAACCAGTTGCTAAAAAATTTCAATCCAACCCCTGGAACTGGGGCTTCAGATGGAGGTAGGCTCTTGAGTATGTGTGTGGTGAGTGTATGTTTTGTTTTCTTTTCAGTCACTAAATCTTATCCTTAATTTCCACACCCTTCTGTGGTTCCATCAGCTAATTTCTTTCCAAGTTGCCTTGATCTTAGCCTCCAACCTCATTTTCAAGGGGTACATGTTGCTGTTCTTCTTGACTGTGTTGCCAAGCATCACCAGAATTAGAGCAGCTGTATCATTCACCAGTTCCTAGGTTGGAGTATGGTAGTAGCTGGGATTGTTGTAAGGAACCTATTTGCATCTTCTAGCATACTATCTAATGGTTATTTCTCCACTGAGTTTTGATAAATGCTTTCAAGGGTTGGTTGTAGCTAGTTTATCCATGATCTTATGTCTCATTTCAGCTGCTGTGCTCTGTAATGGAGGGGTGGCAATAATGTTCCAGGTTCAGGTATTGACTGCACATCCAGTTGTTTTTCTAGGTCTTCTTGAGTCCAGGATGTACTGTGTAGATGGTCTATCTCAAGTTGTAAGAGCAGTTTCCTCTTCACTGTTTTGAAGCATTGGGTGACTAGCTGTTTGTCAGTTAGTGAGGATGGAGGTCTTCTGTCCATCCATAGTTCCTTCATACATTTCATATATCCCCTCTTGTTAGTAGCATCAATTCGGGTTCTCTTGTGTCATCCATGTATGGTTTGTTCCAGTAGTTCACTTATTGTCAGATTGTCCTGATTCCTAAACATCTGGCATGGACCTTGTTAATCCAAGCAATGTCCAAGCCAGCATGATCGTCTTAGTTTGTATCACTATCATATCTGTGGTAGGTAGGTGAAATGTAAGGAGGTCTTTGCTCAAGGATCCCTACTGGTAAGGTAGATACCAGCCAAATCAAAAGGTGACATTCTAATCCATTATACGGTATATGTTCTAGTTAATAATGGCAGCTATTCCTTTTCTTCTTTTTCTTCTTTTTCTTCTTTTTTAAAGATCTTATGTGAAGTGGTGTTCAATCCTGACAAGTTTTTCTTTTCCTGTCAGTAACAAGTTTGCCTTGGTTAATGGTTTTGATATTTCATATACATGACATATATTGTATACATGTCTTTACAGCATTAATCTTTTTTTCCTGTTCTTTTAGCTTTAAGCTGCTGTATCGTACACACCAGTGGTACTCATACTTGTCCTGTGCTGATCCCCAGTAGTTTACTGGATACCTTCTGATTTAGAGGACTCATCTTCCAATGTCATGGTAATATTGTCCTGATTGTAAATACCCATTAAGATCTTCTGGGCAGAATATCAGAGGGAGTAACCATCTCTTCTTTCCTTCTTTTACGACCTGTTTATCATGGGTAACCTTCCCAATGGCATAGTTCATAACATCATTGGGGTATGCAATCCCTTCATTAGTTCAAAGTAATAATTCTTGAAGGGGTTTACATTACTAAAAGGCCTGTTTCTGTTTTTTGCCATCTTGTAGCTATTCAGGTTTTTGTAGCCCTGGGATTGCTGAAGTGAAGTTTACTATAGTTATATTTTTCTACATGTTGTTTCTATAGTGGCAAGAGAGTTTTGAAGATGACAAAACTCTGGCCAGTTAAAGGTCAAATAGACATTGGTGGAATGCCCAGAATCTGGGAAAAACAAGACCAACTGGTTAATATGGCAATCCTTCAATAAATAAAGGGTTAGTCTTGGGTTTTCCAAATTTTGGGACCAACTAAAAATCCTTTCCCTTTCCAGAGAAATTGTTGACACTATGAAAAAAGATCATCTGTTTGATTATCCTAATATGTAAGGGATGGGTGTGAGGGTGATCTGGTTGCGGCATTTGTCACTCCATTGATTGATTTGGCTGATCTGACTACTTAGGTAGACTTCATCGTTCTCTCTCATTGCTCCATGTGTATCTCTCCTGAAGTTGTGTACATGGTGGAAGAGAACAATCATCCCAGATATGAGTGTACCACTCTTTAGTCAAGGGTATACAATAGCTGAATTCCCCCTGCTAGAATCTCTAAACAAGCTTGATATACAAGGGGTGTCTTTGTAATAAAGGCAATCCATTTTCACAGATAAACAAACTCTTTATTTATTTGATTTATATACAGTACATTCTATAGAAGAATACATCTGTGTTTCTCTTTTGCTTTCCATAAACTCAGACCAAAGAGTTTTTATTACCACCAAGTTGTATTAGATACTTAACATTTTACTTTAATCTGACTCTCCCCAGAATTTAAAGAAAGGTATACTAAATCACTTTCCTGCTGCTGTCTGAAAATTTATTTAGTAGGGATATGTTGCGTCTATTTAATGTTTGGCTGAAGGGACTGTCTATTTTATTATTAGCATTTCTGAAATGTTCAATTAGAAGCTTTTTTTGCTTTCTACCTTCTATAATATATAATTACTTGAGATACAAAAGTACAGTGATGTTGCTATATGTTTAGTAAATCTTCTGAAGGAGTATTTATACTCATTAGTGACAGATTTAAAGAAAAAAATCTACTTGGATTCAAAGGGAGAGGCAATTTACAATTTTCCACAATATATTTTTTTGTCCTACAATTCTGTGTAGCATATCATGTTTTCATTGGCTATGTACGGGTAACTCCTGATTGAACAGAATGGATATCATAGCAGACAATCTGTACTCTCTGATATGTGAATAGTTATGCAACATAACTGTTTGCAATCTAATGAATGGGAATCATTTGGGGGAAAAATGCACAGAAAGGGGAAAAATACAATAGGCTCTATAGTGAAAAAGCAGGATGCCCTCTTCCCCATCTATTGTATGTAAGAAAATGGACTTAATGTATACACAGTTCCATTCATTGTTAGCATATGACATCTGAAAATGTTGCACCTAGAAATGTGGCATGTAGAGTGATTGTATAGTTGTTTGTTTGTTATCCTTTAATGGGGAGAGTGAACAAATACTCAATATGTAGCTTCTAAACTTGGATCCCACTAGGAGACAGGTTTGTCAGAAGGGCAGGAAAAATTCTGTAGAATGAATATTAAGAACCTACCATATATTTTATTTACTCAAATACTATGCCAAAGTTTTTGGGGTTTGATAACAAATCCTGAGTTCTGAACCATCAGCAACAAATATATAGCTAGAACTGTATTTTCCAGAACATCCTAAAAATAAGACCAAAGTGTTATGCTATTTTATGATACAAGTCCAAATTTTGTACTAGTTCATAGCTAGCTCAAATTTTGTAAAGGTTCCTAGATAGCACATTAATACCTATTCAAATTCAGCCATGAACTGTCTGCCATCTTTCTATTTATGCTTCAAAACATATGCTTCATAATAATGGTTTTAAATTTGTTGTATTTTTATTGTTGACTAGGTTTTTACTTTCTAATCCACTTTGACATGCCTTGGGAAGAAATATTATAAATAAATAATGCTACTGGATTATGAATTTTCATTTTTGAAAAATAAAAATGAATAACATTGCTTCCAACCTCTTTTTGTATGAAATTTTAGTTACCAAGATTCAATTAATGTAATATTTGCTAGTAAAAATAAAAATAAAGTGCCTTCAAAACCATTTTTACCTCTAATTTCTTTACAGCCTTTATTTTGCCCTGCCCACCATTTGTCATGATGCACTGCAATAAGATTAATAAGTCTGGTTTGCAAAATTCTGGATAACTGGCAAGAGGGCAGCAAAGTACTGTAAATTCTAACTCTTTCCTGCCACCTTGTGGTCATCTAAAATTTTGCACTTCGTATGTTTCAGCCCCAGTTCTAAGCAACTTCTCTGACTTCAACTGTCAATCCCTTCAAGCTGTCCTAATGCAGGGAAACAGGTTTCTTTCTCTGCTCCATATTCCTCAGTTTAAATCACAGCTCCCCATTGGATTCAGGCAAGACCCTCTTCTCACAGTCACCATAATTTTCAGGCAGAGCTCTCCCCAGCTGTTCCAAACATCACTTTTTATTTTCCCTCCCCCTCTTTTTTTTTAGTTCCCATGGCAACTAGAACTAGTCAGCTACCTGCCTTACATTCTGGATTAATCTGGCCATTCATTGCTCAAGAGAGGAATTACTGTTTGTAATTCCAGGACTGATAAGACTAGAAATAAGATGTACTTTTCAAATTGAACTAAAACACCTATAGCTTGTCAAGGTTCACACACTTTAAAAAAATCCCAACATTGACAAGCAGGCTAGAGCTGGGTTATAATATAAATATTATCCTTAATTTTATCGTGTTCTGCTTCTCAAAGAATGCCCAGATGGAGTTACTTCCAAAAATACAATATTGTAAAATCAAAATTCTTATTTCAAAATACAACTGCCGGGCCTGCAGAAATTACTGCAGGGTAAAAATCAAATTAAACAGTTTAAAATCACAAGCCTATAAGGGAGTAACTAGCTCTTCGGATACTAAATCTAAGAACATTTAGGTACATATTAAACAGTAGTTTGCAATCCTGAAAAACAAATTTATGATCTGCTATTAAGTAGAAATAATATCACAACATTTTGGATAAAATATTGTGTGGACCTATTTTAAAATCAGACAGAGAATACTGCAGGTCCCATTGTAGAAATAGTTTAAAAGTGAAACTCCTACCAAGCCTGCCTCTTTCAGAAAAATACACCACCATCCAGATAGAGTTGAGCTTTTGAATTCTGATTGACAGTTTCTCTGTCTTGTCAGGTCTCTATTTTACCTTGCCATTGTACAGATACCAGATACCAATTTAGCATGTCTGTTATCATTATTATTGGATTCTGGAATCCAAATTGAGATAGAGCTGATTAAGTTTGCCTGTAAACAATGATGCACATTCTTGTTAGTGAGCCATCAGCCAATATCTGTTCAAGTTTCCTTTCTCAAAAAATTGTGTTTTGGGGCAGGTGTGGGAGGGAGAAGGAGTCTGCAGATTAAAGAAAAGAAACACTCGCCTATATGCAGCAGAGTCAAAGAAGTAAAAAAAAATTTGCTGTCTCAAACAAAGCAAAATAGAAGTTCAGATTGGCCTTCATATGGGCCTCACTCAAACATATGTGTCCCAATGTTCCTTGAACAGGCGTTCAGCTGTCACCCCATCCAGATTTTTAATATATTATAGGGCTTGTTTGATTTTGCAAAAGAAAGGAAGATAATTAGAAGGAACTGTGTCCAAATGATATTCTAGCTAAATCGCTAATACAGGAAATTTCCCATATGTGTTCAAGAAGCTATCAAGTTCTGTCAAGTACCTGCCATTTTAATCACTCCACTGTACATAGTTCAGGGTTGAACTATAGAGCCTTTGGTGCTCTCTGAGCTTGTTTGCTTGTCAACTAGGTAACATCATCAGTGCTAGTGAGTGTGGGGTTTGCTCTCTGTTTTTAGACAATAGCTTGCCTACCAGTGTTGATGGAAGTGTGATTCCTCCCCCTCCCCCCTTGCTAGGTAGGTTCCTTTTTTAGGGTTGTGTTTTCTGTTTGGTTGTTTGACTGGTGTTAATCCCTGGTTATCTGGGTGTTGGCTGCTGGAGAGGATATGTTTTGAGCTTCTTACTTTTTTATTGTCCCTTTTGAATGGTGTGTAGATGTAGTTTATTTCTATGTGTCTATTGATGACTGATTTGTCTGAATGCCAAACTTCCAGGAATTCCCTACCATTTTTCAATTTAGCTTGACCTAGGATATTCACAGTTTCCCAGTTGAAATTATGTTTGAATCGGTCTATATGTTATGAGATTAAGGAGTTTTCATTGTGTTATCTGACTGCTAGTTGGTGTTCATGGAGGCATTCTGCTAGTCTTCTGCCTGTCTGTCCCACATAGTTGCTGTTATAGTCCTTACCTTGTAAATTGTAGATAATTCCTGTTTTTTTCTCTTTGGCTTACAGGGTCTTTTTGTCAACTTAAGATGTTTTGGAGTGCTTGGTTTGTGTACTACAGTGATTGTAATAATCCGTTGACTGTATCTGAAATGTTTTTATGTATTATAATGTTATCCTTTTCATGGTTTGTATTAGTTATGCTGTAGTGTTTGAATGGTCAGGCACTTTTCAACAAAGTTGTGCAGTTATCCATTTTGTTGGGAGATGTTTTATAGGAGATGTTTCCTTTTTCTGGTGTTTTGTGTGGCTGCAGTATATTTGTACTCATCTGAATAATGCTCTTGCACAGGTCCTCTTGTGGGAGGTTAGGTTGTTTCCTTGGTAATAGAACACTGGGTGAGTTAGTGAGGATGTTTTTTTAATGGACTTGCATTTCTGATCTGCCATTGCCTCCTCTGCTGATGACTGCTGATGTAGACTCTATGTTGTGGCCCGCCAGTGGCCAGCGGAGCTGGTGGCAGACTCGGACAATGAGGAGGTTGGGGAGGAACATGGGCCAGTCCTGGAGTCTGGGGAAGGCTCTGATGAGTGCTCTGCGTCAGAGGCAGAGATGGGACCAGGGCCATCCAACAGTTATCAGCTACTTTCAGAGTCGGAGATAAGTGGGGCTGAAGAACAGCTGGAGCCTGTTCTCGATGTGCGCATGCACAGAGCTGCCAGGAGAAGGGAACAATTAAGGAACAGAGGTCGACTCGGGAGTAAAAGCACAAGGGGACACTGAATGGCCCCTCCCATAGGGTATAAATAGGAACGAAAGGGGAGTGGTGTTTACAGGAGACAATTAGTTCATTTGTGTGAAGATTTGCTTATCTGAGAGACTTCTTGCCAAGTATTTCCTTGTACAGCATTACATCAAGAAGCTATCGGCCTGGCAACTACCCAAGGACTGATAAGGTCTGTGTTTGCAATTTACCCTTGAAAGACTGTTTGCCGGGACTTCGCTGGATGTGAATGCTAGGAATTCACATTAGCTAAATAAAAAGGGGTTTTTCGGGACAAGAAGTCTGTTTCGTGATTTGGTGAAGCCTAGGTCAGAACACTCTACTACATGCCAAGGGCTAGATATTAATTGGGACAGGTTCATGGCCAACAGAGAGAACAGAAAATTCCGAGCTGCTCCTGACTAAACAACCACAATATAGATATTGAAATCTCCAGAGTTTTGGGGAAGAAATGGTGGTCTGAAGATGGCTCCAAAAAGTGGAGCTGAAAACTGAAGCAGAATGAAGAGCCAATGGGTAAACATTGTTTCCTCTCTGGGTAAGGAGAGCACTTGAGATCACTCAGCAGTGCTCCTGACAGCTGCTACCAATCTATTGATGGTATCTGCACAATTAACTTTTTTTGCTGGGCACAAGAAATTAAGCCCTAAATTATCATCTGAAGACTGAAAAAATCAAACTTTTGCTTGCTTTTTTCCTACCATGAATATTTTTCAGTGCTTAGGTTTGTCTAATTAGTCATATTAAAAAAAAAACAACTATTGAGGCTGGAATTCAAATGTTACCAGGTCAGAACTGTCGGTTATTAAGTCAGAAATGCTGGTTTTGTGAATTTCTTCCTCAGGATCCATATTACATTATAAGGAAAAATGGACACGGGGGGGGGGAGGACATTGTTGATAAAAGGTACGTTGGAGATTTATTTGAAAAATAACAATACAGGTAGTATTTTGCCTTATGATTTATGACCATAATTGAGCAATTTTATGACCTTTTTTGCAGTGATATGTGGTGTCATAAAGCAAATACAGCAGTCATTAAGTGAATGCTGCAGTTCTTAAGCAAACCCTTTGTTCATTATTAAATCTTTTTGCCAGAAACTGGAGGTAAATGCCAGTTTCTGCTAAAATATTGCAAATCGCGGTAACATAGGACCTTGCAAATGGCCATAAATGCAGGCTGGTTGCTAAGCACTCAAAATGCAGTCACATGACCAGTGGGGATGGCTGTCAGAACTTCAAATCTGGGTTGTTTTTAGGGTCTATCTTAACTTCGAACAGTCACTAAGTGACTGATCATAATTCAAGGACTACCTGTATTAAAACTGTGATTTTAATTGAAAGTTATTCTCCAAATGCCAAACACCAAAAACTGGGAAGACAACACAAGTGGCTAAACTCCTATCTGCCAGGATTTTATTCTCTCCAGAATTTCAGAACAGACATCTCACCATTAAGTAAGCAAGATATTTTTTCATCAGCAGGGGAGTTTGTGTTTATTTATTAATTATATTAGACTTTCTAGAGATGTTTTTTTCAATAAAGGTTATCACAATGTCAACTGACATAGCAAAGATTAAACAACAATCATCCTGATGCTCCTAACATATTTGGTGTGAATAAAGGCAAGATGACTAAACCACTGAAGGTGAAAAAATCAAGGCAGACTTGAGAAAAAGTCAAGGCATGCATAAAATCAAGTCATTAATTCTCATCAATTAGATGTAAGCAAATTGTACACGAGAAACAAGTCAGAAAGAGCCTATCCTAGCAATCTGTTTTCCCAAAACTTGACACACTGAGGCAATACTTTTCCTAAAAACAAATAATAATTTTGTTTCTTTTTCAGTGCTGCATCTATTTTACAAGAAACAAATCAAGCAGGCTGTCACTATGCTAGCCCAAAACCAAGGATTCATCCAATTTTTTTTTTATAATATTGTCAGAACATTGATGCATAGATGCCACTTTGCTTGGAATTAGCTCCAAGTAATTAGATAGATGATTGATAGATAGATAGATAGATGATAGATAGATAGATAGATAGATAGATAGATAGATAGATAGATAGATAGATAGATAGATAGATAGATAGATAGATAGATAGATAGATAGATAGATAGATAGATAGATGATAGATAGATGATAGGCATGAATTGTTTTCTCCAAATGTTCTGGATTGCCACTCCCATAAACCATCACCTTTGACCACGTTGGTTTGAGCTGATGGAACTTGTAACTGAAGTATCTGGAGGAATCAGGTTGATCTAGGTAGCAGAGGTAAACTGGTGGTCACATTTGAAGCATACATGTCACATTTTGAATTTCAAATTAATCATTGCAGCATCACATGTCATTGCTCAAGGAAGATTCTGCCTTACAGCAATCATGCCCAATCCTGGATGATATAAATATAATCTAGTACTTCTGGAAAGCTCCATGGTGAGAAATACTGCGTGATTGCCTAAGGCAGTGTTTCTCAACCATACCAATTTTAAGATATGTGGACTTCAACTCCCATGCTGGATGGGGAACTCTGGGAGAGTCCATGTATCTTAAAGTTGCTAAGGCTGAGAAATAGGGGTCTAAGGAAATGAGCCAGGAGGGCCAAGCACATTCATACATCTGAAGCACAGCACTGCATTGTGAGCATGTGCACCAATCCTCAGTCCAATAACTCAGTGTGTTTTATACTAACGTCCCTCCCTTAAAAGTCTTTAGGCAGCATTTGGCAAAGACGAGGTAGATAATCCTTATGTTTTATACATAAGTGGATATTATGAAGGCATAAAGTATTTTAAACATACACTGACATTCTAAAATTAAATGCACTGTGTTTTCATATGTTTAAACATAAATCTATCCAAGAGCAAATCTTTGAAAGTAGCAATTCTTATTCTTGCCTCCGACTAGTGAAGCCTGGAAATTATACCCTGGTTTCAATCCTATTTGCTCAGTCAGCCTGCGACTCCTCTTCTTTATAAACTACTAACCTAACTTCTGTCTCTAAAAATTCTCTCTGAAGAAAAGTGATCTGGAACTGCAGCAATATTGACTCTGCTTACTATCAATATTCAAAGTATTTAGATGCTCAGAATCAGACTGTGTTTCTTCAAGATTAGTTGAATAGACAATCATAATAATCTCTTTGCTGCTGCAGCAGCAGCATTTTGATTTCACACTCTCAAAGATTCTCCCAATTAAAGCACTTTCAGCCCACGTTTTATTTCCATTCAGTCTCATTCTATTAAATATACTCATGGCTTAATACAGAATTTTTTATTATTATTGCTAGCACCAACTCAGAATAGCAGTAAACAAAGAGGTATGCCAATAATTCCTTTCAAGACGAAGAGCGGCATTCCCACAAATGTTCAGCACAGACAGAGGTCTACAAATACACTTAGCAATGGCAATAATTGTAACTTATCCAGTGCATTCATGGTAAGATCACAGTAAAGCTCAGTTTATGTTGCAATACTTAGAAACTATGGTTTTAAAATTTCTCAGAAATCTCTAAAGCTATGTCATATTGAGAACATTCTGGGAAATTTAAAATACTGGAGCAGTTGGATTTCACATGGGGCTCCCATGAAGATACTTCATACATAGTACAGGTAGTCCTCAACTTATAATAGTTCGTTTAGCGACCATTTGAAGTTACAATAGCATTGAAAAAAGTGACTTATGACCATTTTTCATGTGACCACAGCATCTCCATGGTCACATGATCAAAATTCAGACACTTAGAAACTGACTTGTATTTACGATGGTTGCAGCCAACGTTCCCTCTAACAAGGGAAATCGCTGCGCGGCAGTTTGAAACTGCTGCGCGGCGATTCCCTGTCACGTGCGCGGCCGCGCAGCAAAGTTCCCTCTGACATGGGAAATCGCTGCGCGGCAGTTCAAAACTGCTGCGCGGCGATTCCCTGTGACGTGCGCGGCCGCGCGGCCGCGCACCTTAGAGGGAACAGTGGTTGCAGCAGGGGTGAAATTCAGCAGGTTCTGACAGGTTCTGGAGAACCGGTTGCGGAAATTTTGAGTAGTTCAGAGAACCGGCAAATACCACCTCTGGCTGGCCCCAGAGTGGGGTGGGAATGGAGATTTTGCAATATCCTTCCCCCAGGAGTGGGGAGGGAATGGAGATTTTGCAGTATCCTTCCCCTGCCACGCCCACCAAGCCACGCCCACAGAATCGGCAGGGAAAAATTTTGAATTTCATCCCTGGGTTGCAGCAACCATCATGTGATCTCCTTTTGCAATCTTCTGACAAGCAAAATCAATAGGAAAGCCAGATTCATTTAACAACCGTATTACTAACTTAACAACTGCAGTGGTTCACTTAACAACTTACAAGAAAGTTTATAAAATGGGGCAAAACTCATTTAACAACTGTCTCACTTAGCAACAGAAATTTTGGGCTCAATTGTGGTTGCAAGTCAAGGACTATCTGTGTTACAGAAGAATTTTCCAGAGTGTGTCTGGTCTCATCTTAGGCAAGTGTAAGCAGCTCTCAGGTCAATGGCTTAAGGGGTCAGAATGGAAATTATTAATTCATTCATTCATTTCAAAATTTATAAGGCTACCGAACTCAGATAGTGTGACTCTGGGTGAGATACAACATAAACACACAATAAATCAAAAAGAAAAACCTATAACAACAGGATTGATTGGTTGATTGATTGATTGACCACAAGAGCCTGGGTATCAGTGGCTGATACTTCCACCGCCTTGGCAAATTCTCCTCTTCTTCCCAGTAAGCTTCCATTGGAAGTTTGACAAGTAAGAAAAGAACTGGGATTACCCAGCATGTGCTGTAATGACAGCATTTATTTGTATTTGCAAACATCCAAATTATAATCCCAAATAGTAAACTGGATGCAGGGTTGTTGAGAATAGTAATTCATCTAGAGTAATCTTGTGACTTTCACTGCCAAAATGAGATCTTAGAGACCTTTTGTTTACTGTCCTTCTGTAAATCCTGAAGCCTTTTCAGAGTGAGGATCACTTTATATAGACTTTGTATAGACTGAAAAACTATGGTGGAAGTCAGGGGTGGGTTCTAACTTACCTCGCTGCCGATTCGCTTCCTCCCGCGCTGCGTGGGCCCGCCTCGTGGGTGCGCACATGCGCAGTGCCAAAAAAATCCCAAAAAAATAATAATAATTAAAAAAAAGCCAAAAACAAGATGGCGACTGCATGCACAGTGCCAGAAACTCGGCTTCTGCACATGCTCAGAAGAAGAAACAAATATGGCGGCGCCCACGGACCGGCACCGACCGAACCGGATCCATGATGTCATCATGACATCACCAGCGGGTCACTACTGGTTCAGCCAAACCGGTCCGAACCGGGAGGAACCCACCTCTGGTGGAAGTATAAGGACCAAATATGTTCCTGCATATATTTTCAATCACAACCATTGTGGGGTTTTTTAGGAGAGGCTTATGTAAACCACGACATCAATGCCACTATAATCAGTTTGCTGCCTGTTTTCTTCTAAACCTTACTGTACAAGACTGAAAATAGCTTTTGATAAAATTGGAAATAACACCATACCTATAATAACACCAGAGATGGGTTCCTACCAGTTCTAACTGGTTCTTTAGAACTGTTAGTAAACCGGCAATGACGTCATGGAACCGGTTCTTTCGGTGTCTCCATGGGTGCCGCCATTTTGGATTTTGCTTCTGCGCATGCGCAGAAGCGAATTTTTGCTTCTGCGCATGCGCAGAAGCTATTTTTTAATTGCTGCGGGGGGCGCGCGCACATGGGGCAACCCTGAGCGAACCGGCAGCAAAAGGATCCAGAACCCACCCCTGAATAACACTGATATGAATTGTCAGTATTATGTAAAATTTAAATTGATGTGAATAGGTACAAGCACTGTCTCTCCCTACCTGCACACATGCACATATAAACATACACACACAGATCAAGGCATTCAGTCTTCAAGGGGAAGCAGTGCACCAGAGTTTTGGGAGAATAAGACAGAGCAGGGAGAGTTGTGGCATTTAATAGCTGTTCCTAGGGATCAGCATTCAACTGACTGTTGTTCAAAGGGAGGGGAAGGAGCTAAATATTCTTCTGTTTACTCACTTAGTAATTCTCTGGGCACTAAAGGAAATATCACTTAATCACATCAGGTTCGTGTGGTAAACATGCCACTTAGCCTGATCGTCAGGTTATGGCGACTTGCCTTGCTGCCTTTTAAAGATGCAACTATATTAGTGACAAGAGGCACTTCTTCCGTGCACCAAGAGAAATAAATCAGTGTCTTCAGCTGAGAATAAACATGTGCTCATTTTTCAGTTATCACGAGAGTCAGAGAAAATGGAGGGAAGAGAAGTACAGTATATTTGCCTCATACAATCGAATATTCTTCTACCCTGAGCTGTTCAGCTGTGTCAGTGTGCCTCTCTATATCTTGGATGGTAAAAAAAATTGGATAGTTTAGGAAAGATGGTGAGGAGATGAAAGTCCATTCCACACAGCACTTCATCCCCTGCATAAATGAATGAGGCATAGCAAATTTGATGCCACAGATGGAACTGTGTTACCTTAAACACACTAAAACTAGTTTGCTAAAGTAACTAGAGGCACAACTATATCAGGCCTTTCCTTTCAAAGCCATATGGTTTACAATTATAGTGGTCAATGGCCTATTGTTTTCTGTTTGGTGCAACATTTCCATTTGCCTCCCTCTATTTACACATGTTTAGACAAAATGCTTTAAGGTTGATAGTTGTACATCTAGTTACATGGGCATGTTAAGTACATATCCAGTTTACAGCACATAAACATAATTAGACTAAGGTGTCTATCTAACAGATGAACCATTTTGGAGTTGGGAATGATTTAGGATTGGCCATCTTTTTCACCAAAACTTTGATTAGTTAATATGTTTATGTTCTAAAGAGATTAGTTGGGTGGATGGTTTAGCTGATAAGCATTTATTTGCACATAGTGATAGTTTCTGTTCAATCTAATCAGCGAGGAAAGCATAAACAGATTCTGACCTCTCTGCAATCATCTCAGGCATTCAGCTTCTCAAATATCCAGCTCTGCTGTTTGTCACTTGAATGAAAGAGATTCCTAAACAAAGTTATTAAGAAAAAATACAAGGCAAATTAAGACAGACATATATATCATCAGACAACTTGTTGATCTTGACAGGAATTCCTCCACACTGATGGTTCTGTTCAGCTTTCTATTTGAGTTCCCTACTGTGTAGAGGAACAGAAATGAGAGTGTATGTAGAACACTTTGCCAGGGCTGGATGTGGGTCATAGATGGTTCTGGCAGCTTTTCTTCACTAATGATTTGTAGCATCTCTGGAAGAAGCTGGTGATCCCAATTTTATCCCCTGCTTGCATCATGCTGACTCTATTTCATCCTCAAACTGTCTTCCCCATAACTTTGTGTCCTGCAAAACACTCAATTCTCCTTTCTTAAATATCAAGGCAGGGGAGAAATGCAGTGTTTCCCTACTTCGATGGAGATAATTTAGGTGCCCAACGCAGCCTTGATTTTTATGAGTACCCAAATCTAGGTCATATTGGCATGAAGAATCTGAATCTTAGCAGGAAGGAAGGGCAAGGAATATATGCCACTGATCTATTAAGATACTTTTTACATGCAAAGGCATGTAACCAGACTTTAACACTGGAAGAAATTTATCTGGGGAAAGGAATATGACTAGAGAAGACATAAAAAGAGAGTTTTAACCCCTTTCCCTTGGATTCCAAATACCTTTTCAGGTTCTTCCCTTGCCTTCTAACATAGTCCTAGACTAGAGTCACTGGCCAGGAAGTTAATTAATGAGAAAAATAAAGAAAAATAAATCCTTTTCTTATTCTCTAGTCCTATCTTTCTCTTCCTAATAGATTTTTTTTAGTTTCAAGAAGGCCAAAGGATATTATTGAATTATTTAACAGTGTTTATTCTGATAAACTCTGGGTTTAAAAAAATAGTACATTTTTTAAACAAAAATAGTATAAATCATTACAAATTGCTGTGAAATCAACTAAGGCCAAAGGCATGTTAAAATGATATAGTTTTTACTTGCTTGTGAAATGCAAGAAGAGGTAAGGCTAAAGAATGTTTCAGAGGATGGGGACAACTATAAAGAAAGCCTGTGATTTATTCCAAAAACTGTGAACTTTTCAGAGGTAAGAGGAATTCTCAACAACTCTTTCTAAATGTTTAGACAGATAGGCAGATTCAATTATGGCAAGATATACATCTATCAATCAGAATAGAGCTGGAAGGGACCTTGGAGGTCTTCTAGTCCAGCCCCCTGCTCAAGCAGGAGACCCTACACCATTTCAGACAAGTGACTATCCAGTCTCTTCTTAAAAAGACTATATACATGCATATATAGTCTGTTTTACAATGTTTGTTGTCTATAATCTAGGGACTGGGAGCATTGCCTGTTATCCCAGTATTGTACTTTGTTGGACTTTAAAAGTAATGAGCAGCACTTTGAATTGGGCCTGAATGCCTATTGTTTACCAATGCAGAGAGACAAAATTGGTGTTATTTTGACTTTTGTTGTTGTTGTTGTCTGGTCAGCAGTCTACCCGCTGCGATTTGTATCAGCTGACTGACATAGAGTGACTCACATTGTGTTATGGTAGTTCAAATGACTGGTGATAATGGCAGAGGTTACTAATACCAGGGTGGTAGTTGTTAAACCCATTCTATTGATGCATACACTTCTGGTTTTCCACCGCCATTGTTTTGGGAACCTTTTCAAATGCTTAATATCCTTCGCTCCTAAATAGATTTAGGTGTAATTCAATGACTGTGAAGAAGGCATGCAGGAGCAACCTCCTCCATTACACTGTCTGAGTTTCTGAGATCAACCAGGTACAAGATGGAACTGTCTGCCCAATTGTTGGGGAAACCCCAGAGCACCTTCTCTAAAGCCTCTGGATTAATGGGGTGGACCATTATAATGGGCTTGCCACTCCTGAAGAGGTCCAGAATATCTGGGAAGTAATCTATGGCAAAGCAGAGATATTAAGGTCCTCCCTTCTCAGATCACATCTCCTCTGCTCTGAAGTAAAAATCAGATGTAATGTATGATGTCATTCATGTGTTGGGGCCAAAATTATTTGTGACAACCCCATGATTATCTTATTGGCCAGGAAGTCATAGTAACATAGGACCTGGAGGCTGAAATCACTAAAAATGCAAGCTTCAAAAAGTCCAATACCAATCCCAAGACAAGAACAAGGAGCCCATAGAAGACCTACTGAATTGCTAGGTAGTCAGTATACCAGCTGCCATCCTAGTTTCTCACTACAGTCCAATCCCATTCATAGCTATTAGTGTCCATTCAGCATGCTATTACAAATCACAGAGAAATTTCATCTCCTTTGAAAAAATTCTTGCATTGAAGGTGGGAAGGAAATAGTTCTTAATTCACATGGGAAGGCCAGAGGCTGTATTACTACGTCAAAATACTCACCCATTCATTCAACCATGCACAACACACATGTATCAGGAAACCACCACTAGCCTTCAAACTGTGCCTAGTAGTATCTAATTATCTGGTGGTTTCCTGATGTATTGGGGGGGGACCTCATATCATTGCCAGATAGCAATGAGGGAGCTGTAGTCCAATGCAAGGCATCAGATTGGAAAATGAATTATAATCTGATGGGGTACCATCTGCCGAACATCTCAGGAAAGCCTTATAAACATATATCCTTTCCAGTAGACGTGTGGGAGACTGAACTTGGTGTCTTCATAAATTGAATATATACTCTCTGATCTCTCCCTTCATATATAAAAATGTGTATAGTGCTCCTTGCCATACAGTATTACATTATCAAATGTGTATGAATGGTTTCATCAAGATATACTAGAAGTGATTTCAATGTTACAGATAAAAATCAAATAGGACACGCCCAGTCACCACTTGAAGAATATTAAACAAATATAGATATAGATATATTTAAAACTTTGGCTGATTCAGATCTATATTAGTGCCTATAGTTCAACAGTAGAAGGGGTAAAAACAAAGAGACAAAACACAGCCAAAAATAGAGAGTATGGGAAGCAGCCAATCCAATCCTTGCAATGAAAAGCTATAACTAAACGTGTTAATTCCTATAAACATGTTCTCTGTTTCTCAACAATGCCTCCTCCCCTGATAGCTACTGGTAGAAGATTGATAACTTCAGCAGCCAAGTTTCATAATTCTTCAGGGAACTCAATTTCCAAGCCTTTAATATAATTTGTTTAGCAATTAAGGCTAATTTTGCAATCTAGGCTTCTGATTACTATTGAGAGAAGATAAATATTTGGGAAGCACTATCCTGTAAGACACAGTGCATGGGCAGAGCTATATATAAAAGTTATTTACCTAATCACATCCACTCGGTAAATTATTGCACATATCAGGAATACATGCGATAAAACTACTTCTGAGGCATACCAATGCCAAAGGAAAGCAGTTATATACGTTCTATTTTGGGTCTGCATGTGACCAAAATAAGTTTTTTGTTTTGTTTTATTTACAAATAAGATCAATCAAATCACTATATTCCTACAAGAAGCAAATATTCACATTGGAAATAGTAGTTATATTTTAAATTAATTTGTAGGGAAATATATAAGGCAACTTACAAGTCTTTAGAAGATTTCAACTTCCATTAACTCCAGCAACAATGGCCAATGGAAGGAATTGCAGACACTGTCATGTAAAACCTATAAAGGATTTTCAGTGTCCTGATAATAGGGTATCTAACTGACTGTAGCATTTCCACAGTGGTATACAGACAGACACACAATATACTGATTGTGAATAATGAATATCATAATCTAGATATTAACCAATATGGCCTTATGGAGGTCTTTCCGTTCTGAAATAAAAAAAGAGATCTTGGGTAGATATAGGTTATGAAGAATGTACCAGAATGCAGAACATATTAAGGGTGTGCTAGAATACTTGATTATTCTTTTAAAGAACAATTACAATGAATAAAAATTCCCACAAGAATTGAGTGTGAAAACAGAGTAGTTCAGAATAAGAAAAGGAGCAAGGACAGAAAGCATTTTGTCTCCATACCTATTTAAGTTGTTCAGTTAATATATTTTAAGAATGGCAGGACTGGAAGGGATAATAGCTGGAATCAAAATTCCAATCTGAAACATTAACAGTGGGAGACAAATAGATGACACCAGTTTGTCACTTGAAAGAAAGAAGATTTAGAAAAGCTAATTAAGAAAGTAAAAAAATAGAACATGAAAAATATAGATTCATGGTAAATATTAGGACTAAATAATATCAACTAGCATGCATACATAGTGAATTCACAGCTGATGACAAGAAGCAAAAGTCTAGATAGTTTTGTTTTCTTAGGCTTCAGAATGAAGAAGAATGTGCTGGAAATGTGAAAGAAGAAAATGACAAATATACTGTAGACAAGATCATGAAGTATAATGCTATTTCTGAGGGAAAAAAGGTCAGAATAGTCAAAGGAATAGTTAATGGTGCTGAAAAAAAGTGACTCATGACCGTGTTTCACACTTACAACTGTTGCAGCATCCCGTGTAGTCACGTGATCAAAATTCCAGATGTTTCCAGATGTTTGACTCGTATTTATGACGGTTTCAGTGTCCTGGGATCTTGTGATCACCTTTTGTGACTTTCTGACAAGCAAAGTCAATGGGGAAGCCAGATTCACTTAATAACTGTGTGACTAACTTAACCACTGCAGTGATTCACTTAACTGTGGTACAAAAGGTTGTAAAATGGGCAAAACAAATGTTTCACTTAGCAATAAAAATTTTGGACAATTGTAAGTTGAGGACTACCTGTACTAGTATTAATTATGGCAATGAAAGCAGGAATTGATTAAGAAAATAAATACCTTTGAAATTAACTTGTGGAGATGGTTATTAAGAATACTCCATGGTTGTAAGTGTAAGAACCAGTCAATTGATCCTGGAAGGAATAAAGAGTGATTGGTCCCTAGAGGTGATACCAACAAGCAGAAACTTGCAAATTATATATCATACAGGCAGATGATGGGCAAGAAAAAAGCAACTGGCCTTGGCAAGATTGTGGGAAATAGAAGGAGGACTGTAAGGAGATGACCAGACTGAGCTCAAGGGAAGGTCAAACATGTCATCAGTCTCGAGACCCTTCATGCTCACAAGAGATCTAAGTCCAGCCCACCTTGAATTTCATTGACTTTTACCTACCACCAATTTGCTTTGGCTGTTAGTTGTTCAGATTGTTGTAGAGAGCTTTAGCCTTCAATAAACTTATATATTCATTTGAACTGCCTGGACTCTTGGTTTCCTGTGCTTGACAAGGACAAGACAACAGATTACGTGGATGAAAGAGATCAGGGATGTCACTGTGATGTCCCTGAAAGAAATATTGTCACCAGGAACAAGTAAAAATGGAAACATTTGTCTACCCAATTATCAGGAACCCTAAACGAAATAACTAAGCTAATCATTTGTCACAGAAGCGACAGAGGGGAGAGGCAGGCATTGCCTTGGGAATCATTCAGAAAAAGGTCCCTAGATTTAAACACTAGGAAACTCTTTTGAGGAGGCTTAGTTTTTTTAACCTGTCATCCTTTTTTATTTTGATTATAGTTAAGAGTCCCCACCACCACCACCACCACCAAGTGGAAATGACCTACATGTCCCTGATGTGCGAAGAGACCAACTCTGCCAAACAGAAACAAAAGAAACCATCTGCTGAAGTCTTCTTGTGCTTTGTCGCACAGAGCTGTTATCTATGAAATAACAATGCAGTTGTGTATGTGTGTCTGCCTATGTGTGCTTTCCTGTGTGCTTCTCAAATTTAAAAAGCAACTGATGTTCCTCCTCTGGTTTCCAGTGGGCTGCCTTTCCCGCTTCATTTCTTATTTCCTATAGCTGAAAAGACATGTGGGAATAATTCAGAGATGTCAAAACATGCCATTAGTCACGCTGTGAGGACTCCTGCTCAGAGAGCTGCTGCCACTGAGCATACATCAGGCTAAGACAAGAGCATGGTTTTCAGGGAAGGGAAGGCTCATGAACCATGAAATATGTGTCCAATCTGACAAGGAGTTCCCTCCTTCCCCTGCTTTTCACCTGATCTAGCCATTCATAGTTTGGTAAAATAAAATTTAAAAAAACAGTAACACAGAAAGCATTTTTTCCCCTTCCATGTTCTTTCTACTGAGGGTAGCCATTAGGCATCTTTTACTGTTGGATTTATCTGTTACCTTTAATAACCCTCTTATTATGTCTGAGATGCCTCCCAGCAGTGATACAAAATAAAGGGGAGGGGGGAAAACCCTCGCAATATACTGTGTGAGCGTTTAAAGGCACAAAATTAGGGCCAGTCAAAACATAGGAAGCCTCAGTGTCCCTTTTGAAAGGTTTAAGGGATGGCACTTGATTGGAATATGATCCTTTTCCTCAGCATTACACTTTTGGAAGCACTGGAAAGTAAGAATAAAACACTGTGTTCACTTCATTAAGTAGATGGGACATTCTCTTGAAATGGAAATTATGCCTCATTTGCATAGGTGGAGAAAAGTGAAATTAAAAGGAAAGGAAATGCAGAAGATACAGACAATTAACATAGAGGTGAGGTATCTTTTCCACCCTCCAACAAACAAAGCCATTGGCCAGAGTTATGGAGTGGGACCCATATATTCCGCCAGATCATAGCTCCCCATTTTCCAGACAGTATGGAGAATATCTTAGCCATTTCTCTTATTCTATTCAGTTATCACGCAGGAAAAGACATTGGTCAGGAAAATCTGTGGAAAATAAACAAAATCCCCATTTCCAGCCCAGAAGAAGTTGCACAGCGAGTGCAGCTATATTAACTTTAGCCTAGGGCCTTCCTTCTCCATTTACAAGAAGAATACTGAGAATACCTATTTTATAACCCTTATCTATGCCTGGGGGGTGGCATAATAAGTATTGCTGATAGAAAACATAAATGATATAATTAGCGAAATGTCACCCTACTTCAGTCGCCTTATCTAGAACTCTGTGCCTTTCAGCTCTTTCCTATACTTAAATACACACACACACACACATACCCACACACTGTTAGAAAGCTGTTACAAACATATCACAAAAAATGGGCAGTGGTTTCAGCAGGACCATAATATAAGGGAGTTGGTTTTGTTTTGTGTGCTGTGTGCTGTGTTGTGTTACAAAATGAAAAGCAGAGCTACATGATTTTTTCTCTGCTAATGAATTACCAAAGGAGAATGAAAAAGCATGATTGGAAGACAGAAACCATTACCAACCTTAGGGTAGACCTCATCCTACACTTTCAACCTGAGCCTATTTTATCAATGGAAGGGGGGTTTAAGTAGGTTTCTGTGTGTGCTTCAGACCAGCACATCTTGCTTTCTCTCTTTTTTCTACTAGACAGTGTGAAATCTGGGAAACAATAACACAATGTGGGAGGGGAGAGAAAGGAAGAGAGTTAATTATCAAGCACTTTCTCATAGTTAAACCCAACTACGTCCAGTCCCAGGGAGCAGGTTGGAGCCTACAGGCTGAATCTTGAGGCTCACAGCAGAAGAGAGCAGAGTGCTCTAGCCACCAGCTGAGCAGCTGACAGCCACCATCTGTTGTGCCAGCAACCAGAAGGGAGGAGGCAGATTAAAAAGAGCCATCATAAGCATTTTGACAGCACTTGGAGAGGGGAGGAGTGATAAGAACATTTATCTAGCTATAGAGCGATGATAAAATAGGATGGGGGGCAGGGGTTCCATCTGATCAACAAGATGGCTACTGTCTGGGACATTAGGTCTGATACAAGAACATCTTCCATAATTTTACAGGAACCAAAATCTTTGGTTATAGATGCCAGGAATGCAAAAATAATTTTTTTAAAAAATCAAATGTTTAAACAAGCAACACAATCTTCAAGCCACAGTGCTGTTTTAGTTAAAGTAACAAATTCAAATGTGACTTTAGGCAAAGGATCTTTCCAAACCAGATTAATAACTGGCAACAGAATGGTATGTGAATTTCAATATAAGAAAGTGGGGGAAACAGCCACCACCTTAATTATACAAAAATGTGGCATGGGTTTAATTTTTCCTCAAATACATGAGCAGCATGCAGAGAAATTTCTGTCTTCCTTTTGAAATGCCAGAACTCAGTATCGTTCAATGAATGAGACCAGCAAATAGGCTCAGGGGTAACACAAGGAAGCATTTATTTATGAGATGCATTATCTGATTATGGAAGCAGTTTCCATAATCACATTTCCAAATGTGAAAGTAGCCACCAGCATTGACATTTTAAAATAAATATTTAGTATAAATAATATACTATACAATATAATATACTGTCTTAAATGAACCTGAAAACAAGTGTATGTTGGAAATAGAAAACAATGTGTTTAGAAAGTTTAGACTACTGAACAAGTCATAGTTGCCAGTCCCTCCAACATTCACATGAATTCTCTCACTGGAGGATTTAAAAGGAACCAATCAGTCAGTCATCCTAAAAGGCAGCAGAATCACCAAGTTTGCCTAGTCATTCAACCCCTCTCATGCTTCTGGGCCAGAGGTGGGTTTCAGCAGGTTTTGACCAGTTCTGGAGAACCGGTAGTGGAAATTTTGAGTAGTTCGGAGAACCGGTAGCGGAAATTTTGAGTAGTTCGGAGAACCGGTAGCGGAAATTTTGAGTAGTTCGGAGAACCGGTAAATACCACCTCTGACTGGCCCCGCCCCCATCTATTCTCTGCCTCCCGAGTCCCAGCTGATCGGGAGGAAATGGGGATTTTGCAGTAACCTTCCCCTGGAGTGGGGAGGGAATGGGGATTTTACAGTATCCTTCCCCTGCCACGCCCACCAAGCCACGCCACGCCCACCAAGCCACGCCCACAGAACCGGTAGTAAAAAAAATTGAATCCCACCACTGTTCTGTGTAGTATGAAGGACTGAACAAGTCAAGCACTACTACACGATAGATGGCAAATGGCCCACAGAGGCAGCTGCTGGGCTGAGTTTTTTCTGATGTAGTAGAGGGTTGTGCAAGAAAAAGGGGCAGGATTGTAGTTGCCTTGTGATTTTTTTATTTTTTTATTATTTATTTTATTTATTTATTTTCATCAAGCATGTATTAGAAAACAGATACAAGTGTAAACATGATTAAATACAGTATACATGAAATGGATACGAATAAAAGAGAACATTAGGACAGGGACGGTAGGCACGCTTGTGTGCTTATGCACGCCCCTTAAAGACCTCTTAGGAATGGGGTGATGCTACCATACCTCCCCGCCCTTCCAAGTGGCAGCACTCAGAAATGGGAGAGTGGAACGAAGAGCTTCCCAACTGGGAGATCCTGCTTCTTGCTTCTTTTCTAGATGGCTTGGAATGGCCAGTGACAGAAGGAGAAATGGCCAAATGCTCTTTCTTTTAAGAAGAAGAACAGGGTGAATTGCTCTTTTTCAAGCGCCTTGAAAGACAGAGATGGGGCAGAGGCAATGAAGCTACAGAGAATGGCCATTTGCATCTTGCTTTTTTTATGAAGCTCACCAGAGTACATAATCTGTCAGCCCTGGAGAAAATGAAGATTTGGTTAAATGGCCCCATTATCCACAGTTGGAATGACAGTCTGTGCTAGCATTTTTTTTACTGCTGATTCTCCTTAAGACGCCTGAAACCTCCCCCCCCAAAATGCAGAAAACAATTGCTTTTTCCTGGGAATAAAATGGCATTGTGATAACTTGGTCTGCAAAAATCACCACCAGATGATGCTTTCTTAGCACAAAGAAAAGCATTGTCACTGCTGAAGTTTTGCAGATCAAACTGGTCAGGTTCAACTACAACAGGCCATGTGACAACTTCCTACTCTTAGCAAATATATCACAAAAGATAGACATGAGATCAAATGGGAGGATATGCAATACTGTAATCACTGATTTTGTTAATAGTACCCTGTTTCCCCCAAAATAAGACATCCCCTGATAATAAGCCCAATCGGGCTTTTGAGTGCATGGCAATAAGGCCAAGCGCTTATTTCAGGGTTCAAAAAAATATAAGACAGGGTCTTATTTTCGGGGAAACACGGTAGTAATAACAGTACTTTGCAATTCTGTAGGGCTTTAAACATCTTTAAATAATGTTTACAACAAAAAGCTAAGGTAGACTACTGTGATTATCCCTTATTGTAAGATCAGGGAAGAGGTTAAGAGGCTTGTTTTGTCCAGTTAAGATGCTGAATTTGTTGAACAAAAGCTTGGCAGTTTGAGACCCAAATACTGTGTAATGGGGGAGGGGGAGATCCAGTTCCTGCCCCAGCTTCTGCCAACCTAACAGTTCGAAAGCATGGCAAATGCGAGTAGATAAATATGTTACCACTTTGGTGGAAACAGCGTTCCGTGTGCCTTGGCAGCCACATGGCCACAGAAGCGTCTTCAGACAACGCTGACTCCTTCAGCTAGGAAATGGAGATGAGCACTGACCCCTAGAGCTGGACATGACTGGACAGGGAAAATCTTTAACCTTTTAGGTCACTTAATGCATGACTGACTGAAATTAACCATGTTCCCACTTTGGCTACTCTATGGTTTATTGTAATAGTTCAGTTTCATAGGCTGAACTAACAACAATTAGCAGTAACCATTGGTGCAATCCCCTAATGCTTGTGTCCATTGAAATGCCCATCCTGAAGACCTGTTCTCAGCTACTTTGGAAAGGGTTAGAATATCTCATTGTGTGCCAAGAAGGCATCTTTCTGAACTGAAGCAACTTTAGCATGCAAACTAAGTTACCTCAAGCATATATTGACATTTTTCAGATTTGAGTCCTTTCAAAAAAAAAAATACAAAATTTGACAGAATAAAATGATTCCATTAGATAAAGTAATCATAACATTAAAATATTGAATGCTATTATACTGCCAATGGTTTCACAGTCATATTTAATGAGATTCCAAATTTTATGCATCTTCCTGCAACACCAAGATATATAATTAAAAACAGCTTCATCTGCCTTGAGATTCAAAAAGCTATGCTCATCTACTCCATTTATTTGCTGCATATCAGCTAATGACTGAAATGATGTACAAATAGATATATACATTACAAATTAACAGTGAAATCTTGAACATGCTTATCTGGAAGTAAGTCCCACAGGAGTCACTGAAAATTACTTCTGTAATGTAATCTAGTAAAGTAGATCTAAAGTAATGTCTAGGAAAGTATTGCAATATAAACTTTCTTGTAATACAAACTTTCTTGGGGTGCTCAAACTTTAACAGTGGGGCAAACACCCGTAAACCCTAGTTCTTCTACTTTTGATCTTCTCATGTGATAGCAAAAAGTACCCCCCACGTATACACATGAGCTGCATTCACTACCAAACCCGTAAACTTCACATGTGAACTGCTTAAAGTGCCCTTGTAAGAAAACATTCACAGCAAGCTAAATTGATCTTAAGTAGCAACAGGGGGGAAGAATCAATCAGGAACTTATGGCCTCGTAAACCAAACTGATTATATGTACTGACCTATCTCAAAGATAGCATGGTTAGTATGCTGACCTAGTAGGAAGGGGAAAATAGCATTACCCAGATGAGCTTATCAAAACATTGCAACATCATGCTTACTTTGGACTGTGTCTGCCTTTTTCTTTGTCCTACCTTTGCAATGTAGCAGGCCAAAAGGACATAGGCTGTGGTTCTGCCTTTGCTATGGGCTGCCCCAACAAGCTGCCAGTGTTTTGCTGAGAGCTCATTGTGCAGTTTTATTGTTTGCATGCTAATAAAGCTATGTTGCATCTTCAAAGCGACTCAGTTGGTTTACATGAGCCAGACTTTGGCCTAGGCCAACCACAGTCCTAGGCCAACCACAGTCCTGATTACAATTATGAATACCTGTTAACTTTTAGTGAGAATGGTGGAATCTGGTGCTGAGTAATGGGGAGGGAGGAGTAAAGAGAAACATTATCCTTGAATCTAAGGAGATTCTCAAACATTCGGGTCAAAGAAAAAACAAAGGAAGTCCAACTGCCTTTGAAACCCCTTTGGATTCAGCCTTGAATCAGTGCTATGCAGGAAGCCGGGCAGAAAGGATCCACCCTAATTCTTCACAGCATTTATCAGATAGTTATGCAGAGTGTGCTTTAGTCTGACAACGTTCTGTCTACTTAGGTGAACAGCAATAAAGAAACTGCTTTGAGAATTTATATGTGTGATCTTGTTTTCCCATGCCTGACAGCAAGACTGGACTTTGGGGGGGGGGGGGTGGAATGGAAAACTGAAGAAAATTCCACAAAAACTGGAGCAGACAACCACAAGGAAATGATTGATCAAAACTTTCATTTTAGAAAGTTACAAATACAGCAAGAGTCCATATAAATTTGAAACAAGATTTTGAAATTAATTATAAAGACTTCTTTCCATGGGAAAATGCTTTTGTATAGACAAAATTAGAACTAGAGCAGGGGTGTCAAACTCGCAGCATCACATTGTCATCATGTGACGTATCGTGACTTTTTCCCCCTTAGCTAAAATGTGGGTGGCATGGCCAGCACGTGACACATCCGACTTGCAGGCCGCGAGTTTGACACCCCTGATCTAGAGGGAACAAAAGATTACAATTAAAGGAAAAGAACACTCAAATTCAACTTACAATTACAGAATGAAGCAAACTATTCTAACATTGGACATACTGAAGGATATTTTTGAGCAATGGAGCTAGAAGTTAATTTTACATACATCTGCCTCTTAAGATAGACTATGTTTAGAAGATGTTATGGAAGAAGAAAAACGTCTACTTGACAAGATCAAGACCGAGTGGATTTAAAAATGACATACTACAAGAATGACCTGGAAAAAGAAGTTATACTGGATATACAAAAGAAATCAGATGATGTCTTAATAATTAAAAGAGATATACAAATAACACACCAAGAGAGTGACCTGGATAATTTTTCTATACTGGATTTACAAAAGAGACTTGTAAAATTGAAGAATTTTGGGAGAAAAGACAAAGTGGAAAAAAAAATGAGTTCTATGACATTATTTGAAGGGACTAAAGATCAAAGTTGTTATAAGTAAAAGGAAGGAGAATGATTTAATTTATCTGATTAGTTACTAAAATTATTTATACCTGTAATGAATGGGAAAGTCACTTCTTTATATACTTCTTTTTTCCCCTTTGCTATATTGTTTTCTCTTTCTCTATTTTTTTCTTTCTTTTCTGCATCTTCTATTATTTTGTTTTTGTTTTTGTTTTTTAGTTTGTATTAGTTTTACTATTGTAATTGTAATCTTTAATAAAAATTAGTACGAAAAATAATTGATATAGTAACTAACAGTTGTTAAAATTACTAATAGATTTTGATGATTTTTTTTTAGATAGGATGGTGGAAATTAAATAAATTACTTGATGTCAGGACAAACAACAATAAGCCACAGGGAACATTCATAATCAGTAGGAGTATATCTCTAATTGCTTCACAGTGATCCATCATGATGTTCCTGGATTCAGCTGTTTAAGTGAGATGGAATAGATTTATATGTCATACAAGGCAGAGTCTTTTAAATAATAGATAAGCCACTTTGTTGGATTTGCATGTTAAGTTAAATACACCATGGTTTATAACTTAAATGCTTCACGTAACATATTACTCTATGGCAGAACCAACCAAGTCATTTTATGGTTTAGTATAACTTGTAAACCCACTCTGTTTGTGGCTCAAGATATCCTTTGCCTGTTAATCGTTAAAAGATTAAAAGACTAGAACAGAAAGCATCTGCTCTGAATGAAACATGATTTTTAGCATTAGATGCTATCATGATACCTAGTACCTGTCAGTTTTCCACTTAGTACTCAAATTCATTTCTCTCTTCAGAATAAAGGTCTGCCTGATATGATGTGACAGAATGAGATCTTTTTGTCTCTGTCTCTGTCCCACACTTTCTCTCTCTTTCTCTCTTAATAAACATAGTAAAAAGTGATATAAACTGAACTTAAAAGAAAAAGGAAAAATAAAAGGAAGCTACAGAAAGAGAAAAAAAGGAAAGGAAAAGAAAAGAAAAGGAAAAAGTAGAAAGGAAAAAGACAGCAAAGAAGTGGCTTCCAACTTTCATTACATGGAGCATAAGTTATGATTTTTTTCACCCAATTACAAAGGTTTGGACAGAATTATCTTTGTGGCACTTTACAGCTCTATGATTTTATAAATAAAAAACTATCCAGTCAACATCAATATGATATTGTGTTTAAATATTAATGATATTTAAACACAATAGAAACTCAAGATGATATTAGTGCTGGTAGGTCCTATAATACTTTTGTAAAAATGTGCATTTATTTATTTAAAGAACTTACATGGCTGGCCATCTTGAATACCCTAAGTGGCTCTCACAACAATAATGAAAACATAAATATAAAACAATAATACAGTGACATCAAAAACTACACCTCACGGCACCCATGTGACAACACTCCCACTATACATTTTTCTAGGCTCCATTTTCACTGTAGCCCAATATTTGTTGGAAGATCCCCCTCTCCACAGTCTTCCAAAAGTCTAAAAGGATGGGGGTCCCTCTGGATCTCAGGGGTAGACTGCGTCACACGGCCAAGGCAGATATAGAGAAGTCACACCTCCTAGCTCCTGACATTTAAGGGAGTATACCGACCCTATCTTACTTGGTAAGAGGGACAGATACACCACAGCCTCCTTCACAACTGGTAGAACTATCCCTCCTGCAATGAAACATCAACCACATTTGGACCCAACCACACACACATTCCAGGAAGCTTTAACCAGCCAGGAAGTATATGAATCCAGAACACAGGTGGCGCAGCTCGCAGTAATCACCTGCCTACTTCCTCAGGATCATTTAAGAAAACTTTTTCCCCTAGAGCAGTCGCCCCCTTGTCCTTTGCCATATGTCCCCACACCCATTACCATTAAGATGACCCCCCCTACCCTCTCACTATCCAACTCCCCCTCCCATCCTCCCACTGTCTATAGTGGGAGGAAAGGAAAGACCTTGAGGGACAGGAGGAAGAGCTTCATCCAAGACCACACGTAAGTAAAAAAAATGAGTTCTCAGACTTAGAAACATCTCAGACTAGACCCTCCCTAGTTCTCACAAAGATAAAGGATGGGAGGGGGGAAATGCATTCAGACTTGCAAGATGTGGTTACTGTATCTTTATAATAAAAGGTTGTATTGGCCTGCATGACTTTGATTTCCTAGTCTAGTTTACCTTAATGAGTGTGGTGGACTGGAGGGAGGGGTCAGTAGGTGCCTGAACTTAGAGGTGTCGCACTGCACAAAGCAAAAGAGGCCAGATATCCTCAAGCCTACATTTAGAGCAGGGAACAAATAAAACCCACCCAGGCTACCAGTTCAGCTGAATAACATTCAGCACCTCTGGCTTGGGCAGCAAGTCCATCAGTCACCATTCAGTTTACCCATAACTCCTATTCCTATTCCTAACTCCCAGCCACCCACTCTCAACAAGGTCATAGGAGAATACCCTCACCATGATCAGGCCTGGCAGGGAAGATCTCCCCACCACCACCACCACTGCACTTTGCTCTCACCCAAGGATGATAGGCAAGCCGGGCCTCATCCAGCCAACACTCCCAGGCTGCCAAATGCAAAATGCACAGGAATCTCAGCAGCAAGGCTGATCCCAGTCCAATCCAGTTCTGAGTCCCAGGAAAACTCCTGATCCTTATGTGTGACTAATTTTGAAAAATTATGTTCCACTTCTCAAGTTTTAAGTCAGAGAGTCTCCATTTTCAATTTTTGAATTTTTCTCAATTCAAGAGGGGAAAAAATGCATTTTAAAAAAAAGTTATATATTAAGCTGACATTAAAAAGTCATCAATTTGAGTGAGTGACTCATACCTATATCTCTGAGTCATTGGAAACAGTGAGTGGGCTTCATTGACTCACAAAGTGGGAGATGCAACAGGTTGATATCATTATCTGTCTGTATTGGGTCGATATTGATGCCCTACCACTAGGCGATATTTTGTCTGGGACTCTGTTTTTTTCATCATAAAGCAGTGCTGATCATGAAATGATAAACTAGGTGTATGGGAACCGTGGTATCAATCTACTTTTGGGAGTGTGTTCCGAGGATCCTCAACTTCCTTTCACCTGGGGAAAAAAATGACACACATATATATCCAGGGCATTGTTCCTCCCTTCAAGTCTTTCACAGCTAAACTCTCCTGCTTCATTGCATCCTATCAATGCAAGTATATTTGATTTAATATTTAAATAAAGTCCTGACAAATCAGTTTAACAAATGTATTGATATAACTTAAGTATAATAGATTAATTAAAGCTATTTATATACTATCAAATTAATTCAACTTGTACCCCACTTTTCTATCCCTATTCTTCAAAACAGCTAATACAGTCACCAAGCCTATACGCATAGAGACACACAAACACAATGCAAAGAGCTAAAACTCAATTAAAATGATAACCACAATAGTTAAAACCATCCACAATGTAACCTAAAAGGTCTTGTTACAATGAATGTCTTGACTGTTTTATCATAACAGGGGGTGCTAAATGCATTTTTAATTCACTTGAAATGAAATAAAACTGTCTGTGAAAAATTCTTCCCCTCTGACATAAAGCTCAGCGGCTTAAACAGCGTTATGCATCCAAAAGAGGAAACAAGCTCAAAACCATTTGGTTTTCTACTGCCTTGATGAGGACAGAAATGAGAAGGAGGAAGAAGGGACATAACAATGGAATAAGGGACTGATAGATCAGAAAGACCCTGGGACCCAAACCACAGCTTTTGGGATGACAAGGTGGAGGGGCAAAATAGGAAAACAATGTTTATCTTTGATGTCGCCATTATCGCACTGTTTCCCAGATATGTTATTTAGGTACGATGGTGCTTTCAAACAATCTTTCTTTCTATCTTTCCAATATATTCTCAATTTGATTCTCAGTTGACACTTTTGCATGTCTTCAATAACCCTTCACTTTATTTATCCAACGTCCCACCCTCTTCTTTCCCATTCCCTCCTCACTACCAACATATACATTTTATTGCAATCTTTTATTTTCTCTATTGCGATTGTGGTGCTGATATGCAAACTATTAATCACATTGTGCAAGATTGTCCATAACGTGCATTCTCTGGGTTCCAGAGGCGATCATCGCCTGGATACCTGAATTGGGCATCCAATTATATATATATATATACCACTATATATTCAAACTTATATTTTTGCTGATAAAGAAATAAAGGGAGACTAGTATAGATCTATTTCAAGCTATTTAGCTCTCATCAGCTAGCCATACCCTTCTAGAATTCGAACTTGGGCTGCTTGCCTTGTAAGGCAGTGCTTTTACCCTCTAAGCCACAAATTCTCCTCCCTTATCTGCTGAACCAGGGGAGGGAATAAATGTTTTCATTTCTTTATCAGCAAAAATGTAAGTTTGAAAATATAGTTTGTCGTGAAAAGCGACGGCCTGCATGGCCCCTGGAGTGGGGCTGAAAGGCAAAAGGAAGCAGTATGCTCCCTCCCATATTTGGGTACACCAGGTGACTCGACAGAAAAACATGTGTGTGTGTGTGTGTATTATCATAAACTAAATAAATCAATTATTTTCTCTAGGGAAAATATTTTTTCAATTGTATTAATTTTTACTTAATGCTCCTCCTTCATTCATTAGTGTCTATGTTTTTATAGCATTACATTCTCTATGGTAAAGGAATAAAAATACGTATGTAAATGTCTTCTGCCTGCTCTGCTCTTTGTCCTTGTATGTAACAACCTCATTCTCCATTTTCGATCTGTGGTGGGTGTGGGTGTATTAGACACCATCACCAAAACACTGAATAAGGGAAACTGAGAGTGGAGATCAGACAAACACTAAAGAGTTGCAAGGAGCATATCACTTTCAAAGACATGCAGTTGAATTTTTACGAAACCTGGTATGCTTCATACTGAAGGACCAACTTACACCAGCCCACTAGATATGGCTGCCATACACTAAATAAATAAAATTAGATCTGGCAGAGTAGGCAATGTTGCATGTACCATAGGTTAGAGACCTTCATTTGGCCAGTCCAGGAAAACATGCCTTCTCTGCCATGGTACCCACTTTATGGAACATTCTTTCCCCCAAAATTAGATTAGCTTCATCTTTTTGATATTCTGGAAGTTCCTCAAGACCTGATTATGTAATCAGATCTGGGGCTTCCAGGGAACTAGAGATATGCAGAGATGATTCCATTGCTAGCTACCTACTCTTATCCTCCCTTTGCCTAGGGTTGGTGTATTTGTTTTTACAGTTTTTATTGTAATCTGGATTTTATATTTTTATATTGCTTGCTTTTATATATTTTTTTTCATTTGATTGTTATATGCTTCCCAGTATCACGTTTTGTGATATGAGCAGCCATATAAATTATATAAACAAATAGATAAATAAAAACTCCCAGGATTGTTTAATTTTCCTAGAAATTTTAGCCGCTCCGATGAGCAATTTAAAAAAAAAAACACCTTATCGGGACCCCTAGATCTCAATGCTTTTCTCAAACCAGAAAATGTCAGGTCAGTCCATAGTTCCATCTTACCTAACTCCAGAACTGAGAATGTATTAGAAACCTGACCCAAGATGAATTGCTCTCCTTTAATCAAGGATACAGCTGCAGCCAGGGGATTCTTGTACAGCAGAATTTTTTACATAAAGTAACACTATCTGCACTGAATCCATTAGCAAAATATATCCTGACATTATTTTCAACCTCTTTCATAATTCCACTTTAGTTTGTTCTTATTTAGGACATATTTAGAAGAAGTGGAATCAAAGTGCCTTGTAAATATTACATTTCCCACATATATCATTCAGCTAGTATACATTTTACTAATCCTTAGTCACATTAAATGCAATCAAGTGGGGGTTTTATAAAAGCTTTAAAGCTTTTCTTAACATTTGTGCAAAAATAAATTGGCCAATGCCACATCTTGGGTGACAACTAACTCATTTCACTCCTGCTACATTTTGGCGGCTCTGCCTCCCTTCTTTCTGGGGCCCAGTGAAAAATTGTTCTCAGTTAAGACAGTGACTGCTCTTTGCATCAGAAGAGATGAATGGAATTGTGGGTAGAAGTTGGGAGCATGATGGAGCAGAATTTTAGGCTGCCCTGGGTGTCTGAGATGAAGTTCAGGTAAAACCTCTCTGGCAGACATCAACCAGAGAAACTATTCAGCAAAAAAAAAAAAAAAACTGTACAGATGTTTTCAGCAGGAGATGAACACAAGACATGTCTTCAGACGCTGCTGCTGCACAACATAGGAGAAGTTGATAAAAAAAAAGTATAATTATTCAAGTTGGCCCATTTCCTGGATTACAGGCTGCAGTTTCACATCCCATTGAACAGCATGATGCCATCTAGCACATGCTGAAACAACTGATCAGTTACTAGGAAAGGAGGAACTTCTAACAGAACCACAACATCTATGTTGGGAGTAAAACCAGAGAACTCTCTATTTCATCTTGCTCCAGATTCTAGTTCAAGGAAATTGGAGCACATATTAATCTGGGGTTGTGATACTTTCAGGTGTGTTGTTTTTTTTAAGCATGTGTTTCTGTAGGCAATTAGTTGCAAAAGTGACAGCTGCAACTTGATTTTAAATGGCTAGTGTTTTCTAATGCAGAGTAAAAAGTAGTCCTCATGAATAATTATAGAACAATATGGAAAACATAGTAATTGGAAGTGGCTATGGACAAGCAGAGTGCAGATTGCAGTGTGCAGTTCAACCCTGGTCATTCTGATTGATTATCCAGCATCAATTAGTTCCTGTGATTCTTTCAAAGAATACCAAATTTAGGAGAATATGTCTGTCCCTGCAAAGCATTTTTTCAGTTCTTAACTGAGAGTTTGGTCTAAGTGGAAACAAATGGAGTATGCATTAGCCATAAAGAGATCCTGAATATGAATGCAATGCAATTTAAAATGAATTGCTGGAACAACATGGAGATTCTCGTTTATTGATTTGTTTGCTATTTTTAAAAGCAATCACAGAATACAATTCTGCTACCCTGCTGCCTCCTAGAAAAACTCAAAATCTCTTATTTGTGTGGAAAAAAAATAAGCTTATATGTTTGTATTACCATTCCCAAATGAGGTTGGTCATTCCCAATCTCAGATACAAAACTAAGGCAGAGAAAAAGTGACTTGCAGAAACAACTGAGTGAAAGCATTAAGCTAACTAAAATAGAACCCATTCCACATCTCACAACACCTAAACTCTATCTAATTGCACACTAAAGCAAACTAGTGTGTGCATATAGGCTTTGCAGTCATTGAAATGGCAAATCAGTGTCTAGGCCAGTGCTTCCCAAATCTGGGTAAATTACCAAAAATTGGGTTAAAATGTTTCCCCCCCCCCCTTTGGGTAATAACACATAAACACATCATTCAATCATGACAGGAATATTTAAACTAACTTAAAGTGTTTTACCTACATTGGATAAAAAGGACTTTCTAACAATTGTTTTGGGGTAATGAAGGTAAAAGTTGGAGAAGCACTGGTCTAGGCTAAAATGAAAAGATCACAGCATGCAATGTTTATTCAGATGCACCTCTAGCTACCTTTAAACAACCACTAAATACATCAGAGGTTAGGGAGAAGACTTGTGACATGGCCATAAGAGTCACAACCTATCTGGATGGTTGAAATAGGGCAGGGCTGTCAAACTCCTGGCCTGTGGGCCGGATGCGTCACACGCTTGCCACGCCCATGCCCAGTTTAGCAAAGGGGGGGGGAAGTCCCAATACGTCACGTGATGACACCGTGACGTCGTGAGTTTGACACCCCTGAATTAGGGGGCACAGTTATCAAGATTTTTTCCATAGTAACTGAAACAGTGCAATTGTCAGTATTCCTTCATGGTGCTCAAATCCTATCACTCTCTTTCAGTATACAGTACATATTTTCTATTTTCTCTCAAAATGAACTATTGTTCCCTAAAGGAAATCCAAATTTGACAAAGAAAAGTCAAAGTAATTGACAAAGTATCTGTTCAGTCCAAACCTATTTGAGAATAAGCCTCTAGGAATATTATGAAAATCATTTTCCAATTAACACAGGATTCCACAGAAATGAATTCAATTATGCAAATGTGGCAATTTCCATCATTTATTTCAGCTGCTGCTACATTTTATAAGTTATCTCATCTGAAAGAAAAGAGGGAAAACTGATGCTTTCCTTGAGACATGGTATTTTGAAAAAGAAGTTTAAATATGCTGAACTGTAGTTCTCAGTAAGCATGGTTTAAGAAAATTGATCTGAAGCTACAACTTTGGCACAGACTCGTATCCCTAAACTTCCTTGCACTAACCAAAAGCACAAACCAAAAGTAACAGGAAAAAAGTACAATACTCTAAAAGCTAACCCAAAGGTGCTTTTTCAATTTGCAACTGGACTTTCTGGTTTTTCTTTGAAAATGTTTTGCCTCTCATCCAAGAAGTTCTTCAGCTAAAAGCTAGCCTTTTTTACACTTGTGGTAAAAAATATAGTCTAGGAGCCTGTTGAGGAACAGGATGAGGATGGGCTGCATTGCTTTGACCTCTTTGAGAGTATTTGTGCTTTGGAACTTTATTTACTAACAAATGTGTACACACATATAATTTCACATAATATAATTTCACTGACATAAATAAGGACAAAAACCAAGTGTTACAGGGAGTAGCTCTTGAAACAGTAGCTTTTACACCTTCCAAGCAGAAATAATGGATCTGTTCTCCCTTGACAACTTTCAAGATGTGGGAAGCTAATTAATTAGCCAAGCTAATTAATTCAATAAGAGGAAGCGCTCAAGAAATAGCTTCCCGAAAAAGGGTGATTTAAATGTGTATGAACTAAATAAGTGTCTTGGAATAAGATTAGGAATACATTTCTTATACAGAAAGTAATGATAGTTAAAAGCTAAAGATTCAGTGCAATCATTTTTCCAAGAAGGTATTTGCTGTTGCCTTATACTGATTCAGACTATTTACAGTAAGTTTTCCAAATTTGATACTCTCTAGATGTATTTGAAAATCCTATCAGTTTTAGACCAACACCTATGCAGGCTATCAAATTTGGAAAGGTTCATCCAAGTTATTGTTGTTTCCTCTGAACAGCCAAGTAGATCTCAAATGAAATCAGTCTGGCTATCTGCAAATATTCTCAACTAGAAATGCCAGGCACTGAATTGAACTAAGACTTCAGCATGCAGGACTTCTTGCGTCAACTGTACAGTTAGCCAACTCTAGATTTTATACTTAAAGCAAGACAATTGGTTTCTCTGTGCCGCTCCACAGGGCTGGTTATTTATATGAGGAGTATCAAGATGGGGAGGAAAGAAATTGCCAGTGCCAAGCTGAATTTGCCACAGAAAATTCTTTGTCTTTTGAAGGGGTATGCTCTTCAGCTGTCCAAACTTCACCTAAGCAAATTCCTTAGTCCAGTTTGCAGTAGGTACCAGTAAGTACTTCATTGTTTAAAAACACCATGTGCAGGCATAGCATTAAACACAAAAAGCATACACACATGCTCCAAAAAGAAACAAGATTAAGATATGCCAAATCTCTATCCCTTATAAATTGATGAATATTTACCATCCATACCAGACCTTATATTTTAATAAAAGCAGCAACTTTACAAGACAGCACTGGATTTCACTAATCAGTGTTCAGGGAAAATAAATCTTGAATTTTCAGCTGGAAAGGTCAGAATGAGTCAATTAAATCAAAATATGAGTAAAACACTTCATGATTGTGCTACTATGACTACAGAATATCGCTGTATCATACCCTACAACTGCCCAAAGGATGGCGCACTTAAATCCATCCTTGACGAAGCAGAGGAGGGAGCATATAAACACTGATCCACACCAAAAGGGGAAAATATTTGGGTTAGGTATATTGGGATCTTTTATACAAAACTCAAAAGCAGGGGTTTGCCGGGAATTCTCCGAGAAGCTCACTCTGAGCATCCAAAAATTGTGAATGAAAACAGAGGAGGACAGAGGCACAAGAAGAAAGCAACAACTAAATCACTATGTGATGAGGGAGGGAGGCGATCTAAATCTGGGGGAGGACTAGGCAAGCTCATGCAATAGACATTAAACAGCTAAGTTAAGAACCATTCGGAACCATTCTCTGCTCATTTCACAAAGTCCTTTGAAAGGTAATAATCATAGCAACTGATTGTCTGGCTGTCACTTCGAGGCTTCGGATTTGTTAACCATGGCACACTTTAAAAGGGTCCACCTTAAAAAAAAAACCTGAGCAATCTCCCACATGCATGAAGGCTACCTTAAAAAAAAACAAAAAACTTTCTCCAGCTAGAACAGATTGAAGCCCCAGTGGTACAGCACCCATGGAAAAGTTCCTCTTTTAAAACTTCTTTTAAAACCACGCTAAGGGTACACAGAGAAAGACGAATGCACGGCATTAAGTATCTGCAGAAGAGAGCAGAGACCCATTACACAGACTCAGAAAGAATTACTCACATTGTATAATAGAGAAGATGTTCCAGGACAAATCTAAGAAAGAATCACAAAAGAACTACAGCACTGCTATCTCTGGTCATGCTGCTGTTCCTCTACCCACCTTTGTAAGATTAGTAGCAGCAGCAATATAGATTTCCAGAGTTCCTACCACTACCATCAAAGAAATGATAAAACAAAAGCTTTTGAGGCGGGGATGGAATTCAGCAGACATTCAGACCACTTAATGAGATAAAAAGAAAAATGTAGCTCCTTTCCATCTAAAGGCAGACAAACCCCCCCCTCCCGAAGTCTTCCATTGCTCCCCAACAGGTAGCAACATTACACTGAGTCCAGGATTTCTTTTGTAAGTGTACAAATATGCACTGGAAAAAAATGAAAGAGGCATTGTCTACTTTAAGAAAGCCAGCAATCTACCCGAACAGCGATCCCTGCAAATAGCAAATGCTAAAATAAGCCCTTACCTTGAATAACATGCATGGCTCCTGGCACTAGGCTGTGATATCATTCCAGAGACATTATTTGTAATAGGGGGGGGGGGAGAAGACTGAAAGAGGGAGGAGAAAAGGGAATAAAAGAGGTGGAGGAAACAGAAAATGAGAAGAGGATTAGGAAAGGAGAATAAGAGGAGATGGGAAGGTGCAAAAGGAAAGAATGGAGGGATGAAAATTGAGACTGCAAAATCTGTCTCCTGCCTACACAGTGGAAAAGAAATTTCTGACGAGAGAGAGAGAGAGAGAGAGAGAGAGAGAGAGAGAGAGAGAGAGAGAGAGAGAGAGAGAGAGAGAGAGAGAGAGAGAGAGAGAGAGAGATCACACATAACCAGAGGGGAATAACAACACAGAACAGAGTAATCAAGTGAAATTAAATACTAAGAGAAATATTTAGGCACAAGGGACTGAGAAGATGTTGGGTTGGGCAGGATAGAAATAGAAGGTTTGCTAGAAGTGTTGCATATGTGTTTAATTAAGGTAGGGGGGAAAAACCATGCCCCCTGTACCTAGATTGTTTAGGCTGAAAGAACTGTGAAAAGTCTGGTGACCTATAATTCACTCTCGGCAAATTTGTGGTGGAGGGGGCACTGAATAAATCCACACTTCAAAAATGCAGAAGGGTTTACACTAATCTTGTGTTTGGGTTGGAAGTTGCAAAAAGATTTTGAAGCAAGCTAAAAATTGCTTTGGAAAACGTTGGGATAGTGATGTAACTCAGACATGCAACTGTGGCTGTCCATGTGTGTGTAATCTGCAACTCCTAGGAACCCAAAGTAGTGAGTGAACAAAGATGTTGAGAAATATAGTTCCAAACTATCTGGATGGCCACAGAGCCCTACAGTCACTTCTTATTCAGTGACTGGCACTACCACAAAGTTTTTAAATGTGATTTCCTAAAGCTTTTTTTTTTTTTAACAAAACCTTCACATCTTATTTGCACATCATACTCTTATGAGTCACATATCTCTTCCACAAATACCTTTGAGTATCTGTGAATATATTCAATCTCAGATTAACTTTGAAATGCTGAATGATGCTGAGACTTGTACATCAGAAGTCTCCTGCTAGAGACCAGGCTGATTGTGATTTTTAAAGGCCACCAATAACAGCTCTTTGAATTTGGTCCAAATGCTACTATAATGCTTCCCTTCCCGATAGGAAGTTAGCTTGCTGTGGAGTCATAGAGTCACAGCTGTAATATTGTACTTGGTTCCAAGACAGGAGGAACCTGTTCACTAATATTTTGATCCCAGATTAAACTCTACTTACCGTCACTTCCCTCCCTAAGTATCTCTTATTGTCCAACTTCATCATTACTGCACCTGTTGAATCTTGTTAATTTAAGCTTTGTTATTTTTATCCTGCCTCTAGTCTAGAGAGAACTGGATATATATGTTACTTTCATTTAGTTTATAATAGAAAAAAAAAGATTTAAAAATGGACTAAGCCTCACCAGCTGAAGCACAAGAGATGGTTCACCGCACTATAATATAGTCCCTTGTTGTCCATGTGTAAATGCTTGAATGCATATTAAGTCCCAGATATGCATGCCCCCACTTTCAATTATTCTAGCCCTACTGGAAGAAGTAAAAACCTAAAGAATGACAACAATGTACATAAGCATAGTTTTAACAGACACCCCAGGAAGGCAAAACAAAGACTGTGTTGTGAAGAGGGAAAGTTTCAGCAAGCTCAAAGTGCCTCTGGAATGGCAGGACACAGTTGAAGGATTTCCCTTGTGTATTTGGAGCTTTTAAAAGGTTGCTTAAACTATTTCTCTGTTAGGAGATTATTTGGCTTCCCTTCAGTTAGAGTACTGGGGGCGGATACCATTCTATTTAATTTAAAGGGTATAAGCAGCAGGAAGCATTGCATCATTAACAATTGTATTTATTTTTGGCCCTAAGTTGTATTGTGCTGTTATGTTTTAATAAATGTAGAGCCAGTTTGTTAAAACATAATATTTTTCCTGGACTTAGATTCAAACTCCTTCTAAGCTATAAAGTTCACCTGCAGATTTTGAAACAGTTGTCATCTCTTATATATGCTGTGCTATGGGACTGGATTGCCTTCAGAATAAATCACTTAACCATACTTATTTTCCTGAAATCATGAAGAAAGGTAGGCTGAATGGAAAGATGTAACAAAACATTATATAATGCTTTGGAAGAAGAAGGAGAGGAGAAGGAGAAGGAGAACAAGGAGAGGAGGAGGAGGAGGAGGAGGAGGAGGAGGAGGAGGAGGAGGAGGAGGGGTCTCAAGTTATTTTACTATCATTCTTGAAGGTAGAATATTTTAATTATTTTGATGAAAGAAAATTAAAGATTGCTTACTATAGTTATCTATTAAATCCATGAGAGATTCAAGTCTAAACTCATGTTTCTTGAGTTTTATTTCATTTCTGCTGACTTCATCTTTCATCTTTCCTCCATAAACTGGATGTTTCCATCACAAATCAGGAATATACCTCAGTTCATCGGGCTGGGAAATCCACAGACATGAAAGACTAGCATCTTTTGTAGGTGTTGAAAGTATCAGTTTCCAACTTAAAGGTATTTGATTTTATACATTTACAATAGCTACATCTCTTATCCATTCCCATATTATTACAATAACCAAGAGTATTTTCATCAGGATCTGTGTCTGTTTTTAAGTTTCCAGAATAAGCCTTTAAGTTTAGGAGGTCAAGCAAACCACGATGAGTAAACACTTATTCCATTCTCCAAATGCCCTTGTCTCCAAGCCTCTGTTTCTTCCAAAGAACAGTTCCTTTCCTGCAATGTACGCTTTGTTCTAGTTCCATTCACCTTCTCCCTCCCATCAGCTTTGGTTTTACAGAGCTCTAGGAGTAACATTTGCAAATGAGAGACATGACATCAAACTGTTCTTTGAGAGATATCGGGGGAGGACAGAGAAGACAGCCTTGGGAAATCAAGACAAGCACTTAATCTAAAAGGATTTCTTTCCTAGTTATTAATAATCACATTTGAATAATTTATTTATTTATCTCAAGGCAGAAGACTCATTTCATTTTTACAACAACCCCCAGAGGTAGAACAGGTGGAGAAATGCAGACCAACCAGCAAGCTTCCTTCCCGATTAATACTTCAAGCTCAAACTCTTTTGGCCAATTATCAATAATGTTGTATTGGTTCTGGACACCATTACACTGAAATAGACATATTATCAGTTATGATATGAGCTGCATTCCTCTTCTGTTTTTCAATTATCACAAATTACTTTGAGATGAGAATTTATTTAAACATTTTAAGTAAATAAATACCATTTTTAAATACATATGATTGGTTTCTTTACATTTTCTAGGAGGCACATGCATATTTGTTGTATTTATCCATCAGGATTTTACAGTTCTATTTCTGTCTTAGTCTTGCTCCTCTAAAGTCTTTTTTGAAAAGAGAAAAGAGGAGAAGAGAAGAGAAGAGAAGAGAAGAGAAGAGAAGAGAAGAGAAGAGAAGAGAAGAGAAGAGAAGAGAAGAGAAGAGAAGAGGTCAAGTCCATGTGGGTGCTAATTATTGTAGGAAGTTAGCACCCACCCCTCTCCTAGAAAAATGAAATATCCTAGGAAATATTAAAAAGGCAGAATATTATATAGAATATCCCTGGAAACATGCTTTTAGGCAGAAAAAAGACTCACTCTTAGTAGCCCCCACCTTTGTCAATGGACCATTAAGACCAGAACAAAACTCACCACATGGCACCTGGGAAGATTGCATCAGCCAGCAAGGCTCAAGCAAACTTGGACTCAGGACAGCCTACAGAGTTGCCCCTGCATGGCCCATGGGAGTCTGACAGCCAATCAGGATACATTTCTTACACAGGAACAGGAAAGTCTTAAGGTGGGGCCCAACAGAGAGCATAAAACCAGGGCACTTTCAGCATCTCAACCCTTTTTCTCTTCACCCAACATCTGGAAGCATGTGATCCACCTTTTCTGTTCAGGAGCCCCTGCCATGTGCTCCTATCCACCATTAAACCTTCTTTCCAAGCAACTTCCATGAATCCAGTGTCTTTTTCTCCACTTGGAACTGAACCCAGAAGGATATTCCTTACAACATTATTAATATCACTGTTCTGCCTGGGTGTGATTTTGACAGCGACTGATATATTGATCCAGTAAGCTTATCATGGACCAATATAATTGTTTTTATTTTTATCATTTCTTCATTTTGTTTCAATCTACCATTTAAAAAAAGGTAAAGCCATATTGCAATTAACTCTATATCACTAGCAAAAGGATACTTAAATGAAAAGTAACTTCCTAGATATTGTTATTTTAGCAAGTTAGTTAATAAATTGTCTTTAAAAAAACAATTTTAAGACTTTTATTGCATGAAGTTAAGGCTTTTATTTCATACATTTGCTTTATTCATTAAATTTTGGGAGGGGTACAGATGACAACTCTCATTTGTAACTCTCCTGTTTCTTCCATTTTTGTTCTTTCTAGAGAAATTATCTTTGGTGGTTTTCAAATAGTAAGAAGACTCCTAGGCCATCAGGGGGTGGATTTATATCTCTATAATGCTAATTTTAAAAATCATTTGAAAATTGTTTCCAGTTGCTCCTCCATTGACTACCTTACAATAATGGCTATCCTTGGAAAAAAATATTTTTCCCATCATTTTACATACAGTATATGTATGTAGGGTTGTAATACTAAAGTTCTTTCTTTCTGTATAGTAAAAAAAAACCTTATCTTTGTCTTAGCATGGATAAACACTGATTAAAATATATTTAAAGAAAGATTAAAGAAACTACCACACAAAAATTATGTTGAATAATATAAAAAGTACATTAAGAATGGTTTAGTTATACAGAAAGAATTGACTCACAAAACAAATCTATGAGGAAAGGAAGATTGAATGAATCAAGAGGAAGGGAAGCATGGAGAAAGTCATGGCTGAATAGAGGTGATGAGATCCTCACAAAGAGAGAGATTAGATTTGTATAATTATCTTCTTTTATTGTTAAACATTTGGCTGTCAGCCAAATCCCAAGGTATTTAACTCTTTTAGCCGTATTAATACTCAATAGATTTTCTAATTCCCTATCTTGCTTTTTAGAAAGATTTTTTGTTATTATTTTTGTCTTGTCCTTATTGTTTTTTAGGCCTGCTACTTTACCAAATTCTTCTATCTCTTGCAATAATTTTGGAGCTGAATTTTTGGGGTCTTCAATAATAGAAGCCATGTCGTCGGCGAACGCTTGAAGTTTATATTGTTCCTTTTTAATTGTCAATCCTTTAATCTGTTGATTTATTCTAACCCAATTTAGGAGAACTTCTAACGACAAAATAAATAATAGGGGGGAGAGTGTACACCCTTGCCTGACACCTTTCATAATATTTATTTTTCCCCACCTGT
>QLTV01004386.1:401068-426722 GCA_003457575.1 Thermophis baileyi
TTTTAATCTTCCTGCCAAAATTGTTACGAAAATTTTATAATCTGAATTCAATAAGAAGATTGGTCTATAATTTTTAATTAAAGAGCTATCAGTGTCATCTTTCGGTATCAAGGTTATATACGCCTCCCCCCACGATTTAGGCATTTTAGTTTTAATTAGTACCTCATTATATAATTCTAACATTTTCTCCTCCATGATGTTTTGAAATTTTTTGTATATTTCCGATGGAAGCCCATCTGGTCCCGGAGTTTTATTTTTTTGTTTTTGTATGGCCTCTTTCAGTTCTGTTAACGTAATTTCCCTATTCAACATCATTTGTTCTTCCTCCGACAAGATTGGCAGTATTTGGTTATCGAGATATGTTTTAATATCTTCTTCTTTGATTTCATCCTGTGCGTATAGTGTCTTGAAATAGTTCTGGATAATCTTCTTCTTTTCTTCGATTCCATGTTGTGGGGTCCCCTCTTCATCTCTGAGTTGTTGGATTATTTTATTCGAGTTCTCCTTTCTTAATTTATGGGCCAACCATCTCCCAGTTTTGTTTGCGTGCTCAAAATAGTTTGGTTTCATCCTTTTAATATTACGTGCCATTTCTTCCTGAGTAGCCAAATTAATCTTATGTTTTATTAAATCCCTTGTCTCTTTATGTCTACTATCAAGCGGGTCATTTTGCATTAATAATTCTTGTTCTTTTAATTTTTGGTTCAATGTTTCCAATTTTTCTTTTTTTATCTTATTCTTCTTTGCAATATAAGCAATTGTCATTCCTCTCAAATATGCTTTCATCGTATCCCACACGTTTTGGGAAGATGTTTGTTCCTTAGTATTTTCGTTAAAAAAATAGCCTAATTCTCTCTCCATTATATGAATATATTCTTTTTCTTGTAATACATTTTGGTTAAGTGTCCATCTAATTGTTCTCCTTCTTTTCCCTTTCCATTTTATTATTACTGGATTGTGGTCGGCCCATTTGTTAGGTAAAATCTCGATGTTCTCAGTATCTATTGTTAATGCCGGGTTCATCCATGCCATATCAATACGAGACCAGGATCTATGGGAGTGTGAGTAAAACGTGTATTGTTGTTTCTGCGGGTTTAATTTTCGCCAGGTGTCTTGTATATCAAATTCCTTGACCATATATAAATAAGTGGTGGGGAGCTGTCTTTTAATACTTTTCCTATTTATACTTTTGTAATTGATTTTATTATCCACTATCGCATTAAAGTCCCCTAGTATACATATGTTTTCCCATTTCGTTTTAATTATTTTTTTATGTAATTTGGAGTAAAAAAAAACCTGTTTTTGATTGGGTGCATATATTCCTACTAATAAAATTCGTTTTTGACCAACCGCTATTTCAACAATTAAAATCCTACCCTCTTTGTCTGAGTATATTAATTTTGAGTTTAGGTGTTTTTTTACATAAATTGCAATTCCTTTTTTTTCGTTTGTGCTGAGGCGCAATACAGTTTCCCTAATTTTGGACATTCCAATAGCTTTTCAAATTTTTCTTTTATATGTGTCTCCTGTAAACATATTATGTCCATTTTTTGTTTTTGCAGATCCAACAATACACGTTTTCTCTTTATAACCGAGTTTAATCCATTGATATTGACCGATAATACATTGATTTCTTGTTCCTCTAAATTCTTATTTGCTATCAGTTTTGGATAATCCCTTTGATCGTGTTTCGATCTGTGTCCTTGCCCTCGCTCCTTCTCTTTCATGTCTTTCTACTTCCTTTCTATCTCTTATATCTTGTTCCTCCTGTTGGTTTTCTGTCATTAAATCTTCTTGGCTTTTGCTTATCGACTCTTCTTTACTATCCAGTTCCTCTTCACCCACTGAGATAAGACCCTGAAATTCTTGCGCTTTCTCAACTGTGTCAATTCTATACTTTTTATCCCTCCATGTTACTAACATCCCTTCTGGGATGAGCCATCTGAATAATATTCTATGTCTAACCAATTTTGCTGATAAGAAATTATAGTTTCTCCTCCCTTATCCTTCGGGGGATCTGTCTTAATATAAGGATTTCTCTACCTTTATATGTTAGTGATTCACCTCTTACCATATTCAAAATCTCATCCCTCATTTGCCTCCTTAGAAATCTTACATGGATCTCTCTGGGGTGTCTATGCCTCCTAGCATAACTAGTGTTTATTCTGTAAATTTCATCCAGTTCTCTCACGATTTCATCTTTACTTTTGTCTAATACCAATCCCAATATTTCGGCCATTAATTCGGGTAGATTTTCATCTTTTGTTTCCTCAATATTCTGGAACCTTAAATAAAAAGTTGATCTTTCCATTTCGAGATGCAAAATGGCCTCTTCTAAGTTTTTGTGTATTGCTTCTAACTTAGAATCCGTTCCATCTAGCCTTTTTTCAGTTATATTGGTTCTCTGTTTAGTTTCCTTTATTTGTTGTTCGTTTTTTAATAGCGCAGCTTGTATTGTACCCACCCTATCATCTATTTTATTCATATTGCTTTTAACTTCGCTCATTTCATTTTTAACATCACTCACTTCATTTTTGACATCAGCAAACCCTTTAGTCATAATATCTTGCATTTTTAGAACCATCTCTTGTATCTGATTCATAGACTCTTGTAATCCTTGTAAGTTTGCAGTTGTCCCTGCCTTATCCCCACTTAACATATTGTCTAATGATCTCTGACCCGCTGGGGAAGTTAAAGCAGTTGTCTGTTTTTTGCCTCCTTGAGTTATAGTTGTAGTCATAGATGTCATTTACAATAATTTAAACAAGTTATTCCACTTTGACATATATTTCTTTTGCCTAGTATATATATTGTTTAAAGTATATTTTACCCAAAACTACTACAAAAAATTCAAAAAGACTTGATGGTTTGGTCCAAATTACAGATTTCTCTGATGGGTAGAATAGCGGTCATAAAAATGAACGTATTACCGAAAATTCTCTATCTCTTTCAAACGGCCCCAATAAAGATCGGAAGTAAATTTTATACTGAATTAGATAAAGTAATTCGGAAATTTGTTTGGAATGGCAAAAAACCTAGAATTAAACAAAAATTATTACAAGACAAAAGAAAACAAGGAGGTTTTGGGCTACCTGATTGGAAAAGTTACCACCAGGCAGCGACAGCAACATGGATTAACGATTGGATAACTCTCACAAACAAAAGACTGCTAACCATAGAGGGACACGATTTACAAACCGGCTGGCATAACTTTATTTGGAATGAAGTGCACAAAAAACACAGTTATTTTCAGAGGCACCAGATCCGGGGAACGCTACTTGATGACTGGAAGGAAATCAAAAGAAAATTTTATATTAATATACCCAAATGGATATCTCCGATGGAAGCCACAATCTATCCCAACCTTATGGATTTGGACAAAAAAGTAATCTACAATCAATTATTGGATAAACAAAATAATTTAGGAGAGAGATTAGAAATTTAAGATGATTCTGTGACATTCCTAATATTTGATATATATCCCAAGAAAGAAAGAAAAACAAGTCAACAAATAAATCAAACTAGAGTTTTTGTTCAAAGCATAAATGACCAGGCCCAAATTATCCTGTAATTTGGACACCTAGTGACCTAGCTGTCTGGAGAAGGCTATAATGCTAGAAAAGTGGAAGAAAAGAGAAGAGGACAACCAGGAACAAGGCAGATGGACTCAATTACAGCAGCAATTGGAAGACCTGAAAGACCAGGTTGGGAACACACTGCCACAGAGAAAATCTATATATATACTAAGAGATGAGAAGATCTCCTAAGCAGGGGGTTGGACTAGAAGACCTCCAAAGTCCCTTCCAACTCTGTTATTCTAAATTCTAAATTAAGATGGTGATCAGAAATTTAAGAACTAAAAGCAATACATGAACCACCGAATAGATATGGTGGAAGAAAGAATACTTTGCAAGGATAGAAAGGTACAGTATGTATAGAGGTCAAAACTAACTGTTTCATTTTTGTGTGTGTGTGCTTGAATTTCTACATTCATTTATTTTGCTTATTCTTTCTCACTCCTCTGCACTTTGCACAATATTGCTTACCCTAAAAGTATGATGAGTGTGAGTGTGTGTGTGTGTGTGTGTGTGTGTGTGTTTGTTTGTTTGTTTGTTTGTTTGTTTGTATAGGCAGTCTTTTAAAATGTGGAAAAATATCTCTAAATGAAATTATTCTGAAAAGATTATATCAGGACTGATGCACTGGTCAGCCAGGCATTCCCTAGATGCTTTGTCAAGTCGTAATGCCATGTGTGACTTATGTTAGAAAAGTAATGGAGCCTTCCGTCTAGAAACAACCCCACTTAAACAAACACAAACTGTTCAGAAAGCTGTGTTCATAACAGTCACTCAAACTCTCATGGTGTGAGGTAGGTCAGCAGCCTTGGCAGCTCTTAACAACAATTTTTATGTGCTTTAATTCAAAACAAGTGGAATCATCGCATGAGGCTGACAGCCTATTATATGGAAAAAAATTCTCTCCATATTTAGAAAGCCAAGAAAATCCCCCGCCCCCCAAAAAATCCATATTTGCTGTGTGCTTTATTCTGTGTGTGTATTTAACAGAAGCATTCTTCTCACACCATCCCTACCTCTTAACTCAATGGGAAGCATTCTGTTGAGCCTGCCATGTTTTTGCCAAAGAGGGAACAATAGAACACACTAGAAAAAAATCACTGAGGGTTGGCCTTTAAACTGTCCTAAACTCCCTTTTTTGTAGTCTTCAGATTCTTCTCAAAATGCTGCTCCTGAAAATTCAATACTAATCTCTAAGCAACGTAGGTCCATTTTCAATTGGTAGCAAAAGAAAAATGGTGTGTAAGCCATTGTTTAAGCTTACTATCCCCCCCACCCCAGACACACAAACATACCATTTTTTAAAAAATGAAACACACAAGCTCCCTGCATCTGCACACTTAAATGATGGCACCCATTCCTCTTAAGCCCATTCCCATTCATGTCGGAGGCACTGTTTAAGTGCTTACAGATTGAAAAGGATTAAGCAGTGACATCACCGTTGCCTGGGCACATTCATGGGGGCTCCTTCATGTTCTCCTCAAGGAGCTGGAGTGAATGATGGGAGCTCACCCCACCACACAGCAATACCCGGGTCTTGAATATGGGCTTGCTAACCTCCAACACATCGTCCTAACCATGTGAGCCAACTCCCATGGTTCTCCCACTGCACTTAAGCTATTTATTTCTGGGTTTCTGGGTATTTCTGAGAAGGTTTAATAGATCAAACTATCTTACAGCTTGTAGATGATTAAAGCACCCATTTCACTCATTTCATTTCCTTCACTCATAATGGGACAAAATACTCCCATGTCACTCTGGTAAAGTCCTTAAGTTGTCCGAAAACTACAGTCCTCTGATCTAAATAGATTATTTAGAAGGCTTACTTACCAAGCAGGCATGCATAGGAGTCTACTACCGGTATAAATAGATATTTATAGTAGATTCCTATGCATGCATGCTTGGAAATAGATCATACAATGTAAGCAAGTTGACACATCACGGTAAGTCACAGTTTTTAAAACCAAACTTGTCCAAGTAGAAAATGTCTAAGCCACAATGCACTAACCTAAAAACCAAGTACATGGCAGCATGAGTCAGATTGTACAATCAGAACCCTTTTTTTCCCTCTTACAACAGTAGCAGAGGAGTTGCAGCTATTCAACAGTGTGGGAGGTTATGGGCCACATTAGATCTAGTAGCTCCTACCAAGGCAAGATTTGCCTTCTTAAAAATAAAGGGAAAATCTGCATTAGTCATGCAGTGACTTCTCTTACATATTTCAGGTTTCTCATGTTACTAAACTAGTTTTTTTTTAATGAAACAGTGAATGATAGTACTTCTGACTTTGTTTTACTTCTCAATTATCGTATTTAAAAAGTTCACATATCCATAGCACTCCATAGCACAGCCTTTCCTGATCTGGTGCCCACTATATATATATATTGGAACAACAGATCCCAAATCCCCATTATGTTGCAATCGCAGCATATCTAGAAAGTTGGGGACAGGAAATGCCTCGTATATAGGTAATACCTAAAATCTAAATGAAATATTTTCAAGATTATTTATGATTTGCAAATATGTTTCTCATTTTAGTGATAAAATTTCTCAGAATTTGTCAAAGCAGACAATGATGGAAAAGACTAAAATGTACAAATATAACACAAGTACATGAACACTAGTCATGATATTGTTACTTAGCTATTTGGGTGATAATAATAATTTATGCTTCTCTGAATCTAACCTGAACATAGCCTGAACATCTTACCTGGTAGATTTTTTTCTCCTCTTAGAAAGGTAGAGGACATTCCAAAATACATATTGAGACAGAATTATGTTAATTTTACCTCCCCAAAAAGTAAGAAAAATTCTAGGGACAGGCTGACCAGGATTTAGTCACCTATGAAGCAGAGAGCACTGAGGATCTAATCCATTTTTTTAAATGCCTTCACATATATGTGCAGAGTTTAAGTGAGGGCAATCAGCACACTTGCCTACTGTATAACAGATATGCCACCACATTCCCAGAGACACAGAGACACACAGAAAGATAACTTTAAAATATGACAGGCAGAGTTAAATAGACCTCATTCTCATTTTCCATTTTAAGACTGTAAGTAAATATTCATGGTTTCAGTTCTAGCCATCTTTCTTTATTTTCTCCCTCCACTTTTTGCTTTGTTTCTGATTTTTAAAAAACTGTAGATATCAAAAGTTTGCACCTTATTGTTTTATTATCTTTAGGTTAGCCTAGAAAGGATTGCTCTAATTTTGGAATTCTTATTAGAATGAATATGGCTAGTTTGTTTTCAAGAATGCTGAATTTAGCTCTTTGATAACAAGGTCCGCTCTTTGAGAGGTAGATAATTTTATATCACTTTGGACTTTATTTTCTAAAGGGCTATTCTTCAAGCTAATAGATAAAGAGTTGGCTTCTGTTGATACTTGCTCTGAAATTAAATTCATTATCTCAAATTACGTCATGTTTTGTTAATATAAAAACTGTTTCTTTCTATACCTGTTTTCTACCAAAACCAAACCGTGCTTTGTCTCTAAGGATGGAATCAGATCTAAATTATAAATGGATTTTATTTTCAGAAATAGGATACAATCCATTGACTAAATGGTCTGAATGCTTGCTGTCAACTCTCACAATCCATTTTCAGATTATGTTTTAATGAAAACCTAACAATTTTTCTCTGTCTCCTGTCATTTCATTGAACGTGTACTGGTCAATACTTCATTTAAAGTAAAAGTGGACAACTTGTAATCGACACAACGCAATCCCTCTTTCTACAGCCTTTAGAGAACCTTCTGAAATAAGTTCCAAAAACAACAATATTCCCCATCATTTTCATGTGGGGTTTTCATTACTACTAGAGCACAATCCTAAAATAGGTCATCTTAGTTAAGCCTCCCAAAATCTCCCACCCACTCCCACTCATCTCCAACAGTTGACCTTGTTCACATACATTACTGGGTCCTATCCACTTTGCAGGTTCTGCCTCTCAGAAATGTTAGAGTGGCCCTTTAATACCCCAAAATAGCCGACCTCTATACTACTGTAAAGGAATATTTCAAAGAGAGAACTATGTAAACATTCTTCTGAACAAAAAAAGTCTGAAGTAAGACCCATGGACTTCTTAGCAAAAAGCTAAGCTAACCCTAACCCTAACATAACTTTGAGTATGATTTTTTTTTAACTACCAAATGCAGTTCACTTGATAGAAGTCAGTTTTACTATCATCAGTGGTGAAATAACTGTGGTTCACAAACAAAATAAAAAGTATTCCAGTACTACTGAACTGGTGAGCCTAAAGCAGGTTTTGTATATTTTATTGAGATACACAATTTAAAAATCAACTGACAACTAACCTTTTTTTTCCAATTATCAAAAGTAGCAACTAATTACAGGTAGTTTTTGACTTATGACCATAACATAGCTTGGCCATTACAGGTGTAAGACATAATGTTTGTAAAGCAGATCATCCATGTGAGCAATCTGATTTTACAGGGCTTTTTGTGGCTGTCGTAAAGCAAACGCCACAGTCGTAAAGGAAAACCCATTGTTAACTATGGGCCATTTTTGCTGAAACCCAGACGTACATGCTGGTTTCAAATAAAAACATTGTAAAATGCATTCACATGATTGCTGGATGCTGCAAACTATTGTAAATAACTGCCAAGTACCCAACAGGTGGTCATGTAACCATGGTGGGGGAGGATGGCCAACAGAAATTTGGAACCGGTAAGTAGCCCCAGAGAGGTCCGCCGTAACTTTGAACGGTCGCTAAGCAACCAGTCATAAGTTGAGCACTACCTGTAGAGCACAGCAGAAGCTTTCCATATGAAATAAGTAATATTGATTTTGGCCCTATCCCTTATGTGCTTAGGATGGAAAACTCTGACTCTTCTGTAAAGAAACACTAGCCCATGAAATGTTTACATATATGCCAGTTTTAAACCAGCAAGATTTTCTTTTTCATCACTTGATTACTTTCAGCTTAGCCTCAGACCAAAGACATCATTTGGGAAAGGTATGTATATTTAAAATGTTTATCAAACCATTTTATTCTTGCCTGGTCTGTTTTATTAAAAGCTGTAGATATCTTTTAAAGCAAGAGTTTATACATGAGATCTGAGAATAGATAAACCAAAGGCATATTAACGATTATATATCTAATGCTCCTGAGAATGGTTGCTAGCCCTTTTGACCAGGTCTAAATGGGACACTAAGGAAGGTCCTGGGAGATCACCAAGAACTACCAGGGCATCAAAGAGCCCATGAAGTCACAGGAGTCATGTTCAATTCAAGGAAGTGTTTAGCTGTGTTTTATTTTTCAGTAATCCTAAGGATCTTGCTTAAAAAATAAATTACCTTCTTAGATCAGTTGTTACGCAGGTATGTTACCAAAGAATTCACCAGCTTGCAAGCATTAAATAGTTCACCAATAAACCAAAATCAGCATGTACCTTCCCCGGCATAGTGCCAGGGGTGGGATTCAGCCGGTTCGGACCGGTTCAGGCGAACCGGATGTTAATTTTAATCTGGTTCGCTGAACCGGTTGTTCCAAGGACTGGCTGACCCCACCCCACCCCTCCCAGGAGTCTCCACATGACCCGTTTTTGATGCCAGGTAAGTGCAGGGCCCATGCAGAGGCTCTGGGAGGGCGAAAAATGGGCCTACTGAAGTCCAGAAACGGGCCTGTTTCCGGCCTCCGGAGGGCCTCTGGAGCCCGGGGGAGGCCGTTTTTGCCCTCCTGGAGGCTCCAGGAAAGCCTCTGGAGCCTCGGAGGGCAAAAAATGGGCCTACTGGAAGTACCAGAAGTCCGGAAACGGGCCTGTTTCCGGCCTCCGGAGGGCCTCCGGTGCCTGGGGGAGGCCGTTTTCACCCTCCTGGAGGCTCGAGGAAAGCCTCTGCAGCCTGGGGAGGGCGAAAATACCCCCCCTGCCGTGGTGTAGGAGGCCGAGTAGGCCACGCCCCATGGCCACGCCCACCCAGCAACCAGGCAGTGAACCGGTTGTTAAATTTTTTCAATCCCACCTCTGCATAGTGCCCATTAGTAGCTGGGAATTACAGAAACGGAAATCCAATGGACATTGAGCAATAGGTTGGGGAAGGCTAATGAGCATCCTGCCTGCTACTCAAAACAAGTTTTAATTTATATTCTCCATGGAGAAAATAAGGAGTTCAGATAGCAACTAGAAAGTGGACATGCCAAACAGTAACAGGACAAATTGACAGTTACCAATTTTTCACCTAAAACATAAACTATAGCTGCATTTAAAGCTGCAATGTGCCTAGACAAACAAACAGGACTGGATGAGGTTACTGCAAAAGCAACATGTCATGCAAACAGCTTAAAAACAATCCTTTGCCAACCAGTAATATTAAATTTATTAACAATAAATTACAACTGTCAGCTTTATTTTATTTACACGTGTAAAACTGTGGTTTTGTATAAATGGTTTTCAATTTATGATCACAACTGGGACTAGAATTTCAATAAGTGAATCCAGCTTATCCCATTAACGTTCCTTGTCAGAAGCCAGCTGGGAAGGTCATGAATCACATGACCCTGCATCACATGATGCTGCTACCATTGTAAATACATGCTGGTTGCCAAGCGCCCAAATTTTGATCAGGTGACCATGGGGATGCTGCAACGATCATAAGTGCAAGGACTGGCTGTAAAGCACTTTTTTCAGTGCTATTGTAACTTCGAATGGTCACTAAAAGTATGGTTGTATGTTGAGGACTACCTGTAGTTATAAACTAAGATGAGATGTCTTGCTAGCACAGTTCAGTTATGCAGCAGAATCTTTCAGGTTTAGATTTAATCTTAATGACTGTCATGTTTCAATAACTATTATGTGTTTTGGATTAAAACAGATTATAAACTGTTTGGTAATGTCTCTCCCACCTGATTCTCAGAACCAGAACTGAGTCTGGCAGAATATGTATGTGGCAAGCATAATCTAGAGAAGCTTTCCCTAACCTGAAACCTTCCCCTGAAATTGGCCTTCAATTCTCATCATTCAGGGACCCCAAAAATATGTGAGCTGGAATCTAGTACACCTAATGATGCCAGGTGAGGAAAGCTGTTTTAGAGCATTGGTCCTCAGTTGTCAGGTTAAGATGGAACTCCCTACTTGTAACCCAAGAGAACTCATAATATTGACATCATCACTACATAGATGTAAGGGAAAAGAGTTATACGTGTTCAAGCAGGTTCTGAGAAATCTATTAATCTTGGGGCATTCCAAGATTGCAGATGCACTGAAATTGCAATTCCCACCATTCCCCAGTTAGCTTGTCAATTGGGGAATCCTAGAAGTTACTCCCTTAACATTCCTGGAAAGTGTCTGGATGGAAGGCTGCTTTGGAGTGTAGCCATTTTCAAAATGCAATCTTCATTATTTTATGATGCACTCCAACATAACACGAGTCATTTGGCAACCCCCAATTGAAAAGGCTGCCATGGTGCTGGCACATCCACATTTTTCTTCACCTCCACAAATGAAACAGTTTGAGAGAGAGAGCAACTGTTTCCCAGCAGTTTGGCAAAAGCTTTTACTCTACAAGCTGCCCTGCCTAACTTGAGATTGTTACCAGTGGCAATGGCTCCAAAGAGCAGGCCTGGTTCAATAATTCAGCACATGGATTCCATTTGGTAGCCATGGAAACCAGATCTCTGACATTCAGTTGAGGAAAGGGGAAAGGGGAAGAGGCAGTGGAGAACGCACGGCAGTACACTCAAACATACATGGGGTATTAGCTTCTCAAACTCTTTCTATAGAGCTTAATTCATAATAGCACTTAAAGCATTTGCATATCCCTCATTATTACCACTGCAGTCATCACATTCAAAATTTTAATCCTACCTCCCTACTGTCATTAAAAAAACAAAATCTGGAAAGGAGCAGCCTGCTCCCTCTAGAAATTTGAGTGTTTGGGAAAGGAAAATGCTTCCAAGCTGTAATATATAATCTCCATTCCTTAAGGTTACATCTTTGTTTCAGAATATATATTTAATATGTGTGGGTCCTAATGATTATTGAGATTGTCTAATGAATTTTTAAGCCATCTTGAAAACACATGTGGAAAAAAGGCAGCATATTATTGCTAGTAAGTACACACATACACACAAACAAATAGCAGTCAACTATTTGTGTAGTGCCCACACCATCTTTCTCTGTTTGGAAACTGACCTGGGCAATTTTGTGGGTCAGTTTTGGTCTGTTTTCAAAATAATATGGTGGTGAAGATATGCCTGGGGTATAAAGGGCTCTTATGGAGAAAGACTGCTTCCCCAAGAATATAACTGGGGGAACTACACTGCAATCATTTGATGAAACAATTACTTTCAACAGTTTTATTAATTATTACTTAGTGAAATTCTTTCCCCACAAAACCATCAGCTTTTTCATTGCATTCAATACTACACACACACACACACACACACACACACACACACACTCACCAGATCTTTTCCAAGTAGTCTATACCTCCACCCATGCATCCATGGTCACCTGTAAATCAGAAATAAGAAGTCCTAATTAGACATCCTTATCAGAAAGTTAGCATCTTAGCATCGCTGGAGCTTTTTTTTAAAAAAAAATTGGATAGCCATTTTTCCAGGATGATATAAAGGCTGCTGCCTTGGACAGGAGGCTGGAGTAGAAGATCCCTTCCAGCCCAATGATTCTCTGACTCTATGATTTTAGGTGTCTCCCACTCAGTTGGTTCCTATTTCTTTTTATTTCAGGTGTTGGTGCACCCATTTCCCCTTTTGGATCCCTTACCACAGAGCCCAACAGCTTCATTTACATCAGAAGTACCCATCCTGAAAGCTTTGGGCTAGAGTCATTGCAGATATAGACAAGAAATTGCTAAAACACTCAAAAGAAAAAGCAATGAAGTATGTGGGAAGTAATCATATTTGCCACATTAAATTAATTACATGCATTTTTAATTCAGTATAAATCAAATTCAGTTTTTATTTTGGCCTTAGCCATTAAAGGCAACTCTGACTTACTATATCTCCCTTGCTTAAATAAATAACAGAATAACAGAGTTGGGAGAGACTTTGGAGGTCTTCTAGTCCAAACCCTTGCTCAAGCAGGAGATCCTATACAATACCAGACAAGTGACTGTCCAGTCTCTTCTTAAAAGCCTCCAGTGATGGAGCACTTACATGATTCCACATCACACTGGAAGCGTCACCAAATTGATTATAAAATTGCAAGGCTCCTAAACCACTTTCTAGAGCAGTGTTTCTCAACCTCAGCGGCTTTAAGACGGATGGATTTCAACTCCCAACATTTTAGGAGTTGAAATCCACACATGTTACAGTTGCTGAGATTGAGAAACACTGTTCTAGAGCAGCGTCCACCCAACCTTTTTGGCACTAGGGACCAGTTCTGTGGAGAGAGGTTTTTCTGCAGGCCGGAGGGGGCATGGTTTTGTGTGCTGCCTGCATTCCGTGGATGGGGCTTCGCTTGTTTGTGCTGCCCGGTTTCTGACATGCCATGGACCGGTTTATGGCCCGAGGGCTGGGAACCCCTGTTCTAGAGAATATTTTAACCATAGAGAATTCCATTCTTTATTTACATTAGGTTTTCCAATGAGATGGTAATGATGTGAGGTTAATTTAAAAAGATCTGGAAGAATGGGGCAATTATAGGTTTATAGATCTAGAAAGTATCAAGATTATAGGACAAATTACTTTCCAGAGATGCTTCCCCAATCCAGGAAATGATTTTGTGAAGAAAATTTATTGAGCAAATGAGCCAATTCAAATCACTATTCAAATCAAGACAACTTTCTTCTCTTTTCTCCAGTTCCGGGACAATGAGCACAGAATAAAAAGCCTTCCTTACCTTGCATCCAATGTAACCTTTTCGCTATTGAATCATTCTGTATTATTCCATCTTCCCATGTCACACATGGAAGTCTCTGCTACAAAAAATGGAAATATAATAATAATGTTGGGGGCGAATATGGAAAAAATAACCCTGACAGGAGTTAAATGCTAATCATCACTACCACCAGGATCTGATAGGCTAAAATCAGAAAAAAGTATTCTTCAAATGTTTCTAATTTCTTCTCCAATATTTCCAATAGACTACTTCCAAGCTTCCAAAATTAATTTCCACAACACTAATATAATATTAATCAGGGTTTTCATTATCTCTAAATTGTTTAGGCCCAATATCTTTATGAGATTACCCCTTCATTTGTGCCCTAAAATGCAGTATAAACCAAAAATCAGGCCCCATAGGCCATGACCACATTTTTTTAACTCAAATATTGGACAATCCTGTAATCATTTATGAACAGTACACATCATAAATAGAAAAATAATTGCAGTGGCAAAGGAACTTCAATATTTACTTATTAAACAGAATAACCACAGATAGGCAAAAAAGCAGTGGGAATGGAAGTGACTTCCAAATTCCTACTGGCTTCCCCATTGACTTTGTGGGAAGCTGGCAGAAATCATTAGAAACCATGATGCTGCAACAGCCACAACTTTGTGAGTAAAACTGACCTGAACCTTGTAGATATTTCAATTCTACAATAGTAGTGGGTCCCAGGGGGCACGATGGCTCAGCGGTTAAAGACACTGACCTTGTCAGCTGGAAAGCTGACGGACTGGGTTCAAGACCCAAGTGCCACACAATGAGCTCCCATTACTTGCTCCAGCTCCTGCCTACCTAGCAGTTCGAAAGCATGCAAATGCAAGAAGATAAATAGGTATCACTTTGGTAGAAAGGTATCGGCATTCTGTGCACTTGGCGTATAGTCATGCTGGCCACATGACCATGGAAACATCTTTGGATGATGCTGGCTCCCTCAGCTAGGAAACAGATGAGCACCACCTTCTAGAGTTGGACACGATTGGACAGGAGAAACCTTTACATTTAATGGATCCCAGATTTGTATGCATTCTTTAAGTTAGCAGATTTTACGTACTTTGATTCAAAAATTTTGCAGTATAATGCACCATTTGTGCTATCTTGAGGATACAGACAGACAAACAGGTAAAAATAATGAGAGTTTTAGTATTATTGACTATAGATTATTTATTAGATCTGATTGTATACACACACATACATATATAAAATCATAAATAATTTATATACTTCTAAAACACACACTCTTATATATTCAGGTAACCATATAATAATGTAATCTTCAGTCAGTCAATATCTCTTTTCACAGGTATTTAATATTGCATAGCTATTTCAGCTGCTTTTTAGAGTTAAGTGATCAATGAAAGGGCAACTTACCGATGTAGTTAAAATCTTGTTCTCCTTTGGAAATGTTCTGTTATCCTCTTTTATTTTGTTTAATTGCTGTTATTTTGGCTTTTGCTGTGCATGTAAGATTTCAAAATGAGGTATATCATAAATAAGCATGCGTATCGAATACAGGTACATATCTGTCACTTTATTTCTCTACCTATTAGAATCATCTTCCTACTTATAAGAAGCATCTCTATTTCACATACACATCTTTTAATACTTATACCTCAAAACATCTGAGTCCACACTCGATGAAAACACACTTGGCTCTATAAGGCATTGTTCAGAATTTCAACTTCATAGGGGAGAGAGATAAGGCCTGGAGAGAGATCTAAGAAAGAAAACAGAGAAACATGCACAGAAGGAAAGGCAGCCAAATGAAACGAGGGATAGGATTTGGGGGTTTTTACATAGTCATTTAATTATTGTGCAAGAGTTGGGATTTCAGCAGGAACCGGAGGTTAACGGATGCTGCAGCTGCTTCATTTCCTTCATTTCCAGTTGTGACAGACTCTGTAGCATTGGTCTCCTGTTGCATCCCATCCTTCCAGCTGAGACAGAGGCATAATCTGGGGTGGAGGAGAAAAAGAGGGTTCAAACTTTCATCTGTGCTTCTGGCTATTATGTTTTAAAAGGAAATAACAATGTTCCATCTCTTTCTCTCTCTATTTTGGCAGAAACCTTTGAACCTATGTGAATTTCTCTCTTTGCCCCTTCCCGGCCTTTCTATTCTCACAAACCATTTCTCTCATCCAACCCTGAAAAGATCCTTTGTTATCCATCCCAACCATACTGTACATCATCCACCAAAGCATCCAAATCTCATTCACATTTATTCTTCTTTTTAATCTGCTTTTGTTTATTTATTTCCAGCATTTTTCAGGGACAAAGCAATGCTTTGGATGTTACTATGGTTACCAAAAGTGGCAAGGGGAATTGAACTCTTGGGTTTCGCTACTGAGAGGATGGCCTTTGCCTCTGCACATTCCTCCGATCCAAACATCACTAGATTGTGTCAACTTTCTACTGGCGCTTTCAAAAGAAAGTGAAAGTGTGGGGGGAAAGATTGGCAAGCAGGTTCAGCAAGCAAACATGGCTTCCTCTATGTGGAATTAGACCAACCTGCTACTTGTCCACATCATTAAGACTATGGACGTGCAAGCCCAACATACAAAACGTGACCACCAAACAGTCGGAAACGACAGGAATAAAAGAATGACAGGCTGCTGATTGCAGCACGTAATTGAGCAGGACATTATAGCAAGGGGGGAAACAAAAGTGAATTTATCAAGGATAAATGTGTCACAGGAGCCTTCTCTGTGACAAAAAACAAACCCATGAGTGTGATTTTCACTAGAGTCTCAGCAAGAGCTTCCCAACCCACTGTGGTCCCCATGTTAATCAGACTCTCTCACCATCAATTGCTATTTATATTCCTTTGGCAGGTGGGGACATCCATTGTCTTTAAGGAGACAAAGACATGGGGTTATATCTACTTTGCAACATTGGGAATTGCTGTGTTGTTGCCCTTCGAATACTAACTGACAGCACTTTTAGTGCTCTACTGAGAATGACTTCATTATCATAACTTTGTGCAAAAGTTCTAGCACTGGATATAGTGGTGCTTTGGGTTTTCCTGGAAATTCTCCTGCAGTTAACCAGAGGTGGAAATGGATGCATCAAGGTTTTCACAGTATTCATCTTTTTAAGCAATAAAATCTAAGGGGGAGAACCAGAAACAAGATAGAAAAAAGATAGATAGATAGATAGATAGATAGATAGATAGATAGATAGATAGATAGATAGATAGATAGATAGATAGATAGATAGATAGATAGATAGATAGATTTCACTGTATTCTACCTAACTTCTCAACACTTGCTTTGCTTTTGTGCAAATGTTTTACATGGACATGTTCAAAGTTTTTCTCTCAGAAAAAAAACTTCTTTTGAAGGTCTAGATAGGGCACCAGTTTACAATCCATCTTTGTGGGGTGGCTGTGGATTTGTGGCAGGAGCAAGAGATGGGGGCATAAGAGGACCCATATAATTAAGATCTTGTTTAAATGAGATCAGGCAGAAAAATCTTCAGCCAACATCTTATTAATTTCTAAAGCCTGATCAGTTTTTACCCCTCTCTCTAAACAATTTCATCATGGGCTTCTTTTCCATATCCAAGATAACCGAAGGCATGGAAGAAAGAGGAACCAGGCCACTTCTTTCTCCATGCTCTCCCTAAACACAGGTGCAAATACACATATCCAAGAATTAGCACTCTTATCAATAAAGTACTACTTCTGATTTTTTTCCCCCTAAACACAAGATGTTGCTTAATATCTGGCAAGCATCTCAGGAAACATCTGTCACGCATTACATGGTCAAATACCTCTATGGAAGCCAGGTGTCAAATCCCACTGAAGTCCAGATCAAAATGTCATGTGGAAATGAGAACCATGCTAAAGTGGCCAATAGGGTCTGGTCAGATCCTAATTCTTTGCCACATCATTAGTTATATCATCAATTAAGCATCATAGACTGTTTACATGACAAAACATCATCAAGTTCAAAACTGCATCATATTCCTTTTAAATTGGAACAGCTGAAGAGAAATGTAAACCCCCTTCAATATGGGTTAGGAATGAGAGCACATCATGAGGATACGATCTTTCAAGAATCTTTCCTTTACAAATCTACATGTAACCATTAAGGAATGTGAGGCTACACATTATGTCACACATTGGAGTGGTACCAGTAAAAGAATTCCATTTTAATATTTTCCCCCTTTCGCTTATGTTACAATAACAGAAAATGACATTTTGAATAGGAGGTGGTTGACAGAGTACCAAATCTGAAGGGCTACCATATCTCAACTGAAAAATTTGGGATGATCTTTGGTGATGATTATTTGCTATCAAGTCATTTTTGACTCCTAGAGACCATGAGTTTTCACCATAACTTAGTTCGTCCACCTTGCTGATGGTTGTCTTTCTTTCTTTCTTCTTTCTCTTTCTTTCTTTCTTTCTTTCTTTCTTTCTTTCTTTCTTTCTTTCTTTCTCTCTCTCTCTCTCTCTCTCTCTCTCTCTCTCTTTCTTTCTTTCTTTCTTTCTTTCTTAAAATTAGAGCCTTTTCCAGAGAACTGGATCTTTACCTAGCATATCTGAAATACGATAATTTGAGCCTGGTTATTTCTGCTTTGAGTAAGAACTCTGGATTGATTTGCTTGATGATCATTGGTTTTCTTGGCTTTTCACATATTCTCAGGCGTCTTCTCCAATACCAAAGTTCAAAAGCATCAATATTCATCCTATCCTGCTTTTTTAAAATCCACTTCCATACACTGTCACAGAGAATACCATGGCTTGCACAATTCTTATCCTTGTTGATATAAACACATCACAACATTTGAATATATTTTCCAAGGCTCTCATGGCTACTCTACCAAGTGCTAGCCTGCAGCATTGGGGGGGAGGGTGTTTACTGCTTATTCCTTTAGTGTTGATGGTTGGTCCTAAAAAGTAGAAAGTTATCCACCATTTATCCACCATTTCAACATCTTCTTTGGGAAAGATTATCTTTAGATGACAGTAAAGAGCTTTTGGTATCCATTTGGTGTCAGCATTTGAATTTTTACAGTTCAGATAGACAGCAAACAAGAGATACTTTGTTTTGGTTTTTCTGACTCTTTTAAGAGACACTACTGAGGACTAGTACCACAAATAAATAAATAAAAAACTTTATTGAGGGGAGCTAGCAAAATGAACCCAATATTAGTAACAGAACAAAAAATATTCAGAGATAGGTAGAGAAAACTGGGTGGGTTGTAGTTGAATTTTATTAAAAAGTGTATATAATAAGTCTGAATATTTGGTAATTGAATAAATACCGAGGCTGAGCAGTATTTCCCTTTTAACAACTCCACAATCATGTTCTTTTTCCTTCCTAAATAGCATGAAGATGTAATAAAAAATGGCTATCTAAGATGGTTTGGATTCCATCATAACAGAGTATATGCATTTGAGAATGTTGGGTGTTTTTTTTTGTTTTACCTTTTTATTGATCACTATGCAGACGAGAAAATATTACAATTGTCACTCTGGATCATGGCATCAAAAAAGATCAGACTACTTCCAGAGCAATCTAGGCCGTATTATGTCCTCAGATCAGATCAGATCAGACCAGATCACATCAGATCATGACATCCAGCCATGAGTCCCTTCTGCTTACAACTTCCTCCAACATGATGCCTGCTAGATGTGTTAGAACAACCACTTACAGAATGCTTAGGAAGTGTGTTTGTTACCTGCAATGCTGAGTGTTATAATTCTAATATATCAGGAGGGCACCAGATATGGGAGAAGGTTGGCCTGGGCTAAGAGCCAGAGGTGGGTTTCAACAGGTTCTGACCAGTTCTGGAGAACCAGTAGCGGAAATTTTGAGTAGTTCTGGAGAACCAGTAGCGGAAATTTTGAGTAGTTCAGAGAACCAGTAAATACCACCTCTGACTGGCCCCGCCCCCATCTATTCTCTGCCTCCCGAGCAGGGGTGGGGTTCTAACTTACCTTGCTGCCAGTTTGCTTCTTCCCACGCTGTGTGGGCGCGTGCATGCGCAGTGCTGAAAATCCAGCTTCTGCGCATGCACAGAAGCAAAAAACAGCTGCGCGTGCGCAGAAGCGAAAAACAATATGGCAGCACCATAGGTGCCGCCAAGAGAACCGGTTCGGGGGCGTGTCCAGCCGGCCATCGCTGCCGATTCGGTGAGCTGGGGGAAATTCCCGCTACCGGTTCTAAAAAACCAGTCCGAACCAGCAGAAACCCACCTCTGCTCCCGAGTCCCAGCTGATTGGGAGGAAATGGGGATTTTACAGTAACCTTCCCCTGGAGTGGGGAAGGAATGGAGATTTTGCAGTATCCTTCCCCTGGAGTGGGGTGGGAATGGAAATTTTACAGTATCCTTCCCCTGCCACGCCCACCAAGCCACGCCCACAGAACCGGTAGTAAAAAAATTTGAAACCCACTACTGCTAAGAGCTGAATTTCATGTTGACCAACAAACAACCACTACTGTTTGGAAGAGTGGAAATTAAGATTAATAAAATGTTCCAAATCAGATTAAGACCAAAGATCTTAAAAAGCATTAATTAGCATGAACATCCATGACATCTGAAGATGATGGGATTTGCATGGAAAATGATAGAAGTTGGAGATAGCAAAGTTATGTTAAAGCAAAACTAGAATGAGGATTATTTTTCTCAAAAGCCTGTTTGCTCCCAATGCAGGAAGGACAAACAGAAACAATGGAACACATACTCATTAAAACATATATCAGAGATGTATAAAGTCTAAAGGGCCAAGGGGAGGAGGTTGCTTTTCCCTGAGAGATGGATGAGTAAATGAACATGACTGAAAGTTGAGTATGGAGTGGAGTGGAGAAACTATAAATATAATTGGAAAATAGGGACAGAAAGCTAGAAGGGAGGAGAAATCAGCCTTGTTTGCTAACAACAAAAAGAGGTTGTTAAAAAGCAAGTAAGCAAAATTAACTGCATTCATTACAGAGTTCCAAATTTAAAGTCCACAATCTGAAAAGCCAAGAATTCTGAAGAAAAAAAAGGATTAATTATATGAACTTTACAATTGTCAAATAGGAGGTATTTGAAAGGCTACATTACAATCAGGATTATAGTAATAAAAACAAAGGCGTGTACTCTTCAGACAGTTATTGGATAATGTAAAGACTCCTTGAGTCAGGCTCAACACCTGGTAATTTCATGGACTCCTCCATCTGGATTTTTGTGCTGTTGCCATCTTCCCAGATGTCTTTTTCTCCCACTCTAGCTCCTGCACCCAACCATGATTTATTTCGCTCTTTCCCTTCTTCTTGATTCATTCACTCTTCTTTCATTCATTTGGCCTCTCCTTGCAGATAAATCATTTCAATGTAACTCTTGTAGTTTGTCACTCACTTTTGCATTCAGTCCACATTCATTTAGTACCCATCCATTCTTGATCCTCTCTTTTCCTATTTTACCACACATGCTTCTAAAGTATCACCATTTACTTGCATCTACATATTACTAAAACTCTTGTGTCTGTGTGATTGTTTGTAACCTTCAGCTGGGCTAAGCAGTGCATCAAGGACGATGGTTTTTCAACCAAGGTACCTCAAATGGGCTAGCTTACAAATATCAGCACCCATTACTCCCCTGGGAATGAAAATTGGGGAAATTGTTGCTGTTTCAACATTGACGCACGGCTGCTGCTTCAGTGCCACCATGCTGCCACAGTTCAGCCATAGTCATGTGGTCCTCATTTCCAAAGCTGTCTGACAATTTCTCACAAGTTAGTGGGGAAGCTGACATGCATCTTTAAAAAAAAAATTAAAGCATGCTTCTGTCTTTAATTGTAAAACCAAAACAATAGCAAACCATCTGTGGTCATTCTGTTTCTCTGTTAAGGAAACAGGTCTGAAAGACAGAGAAATTCCCTGATGATGGGCTCCAGCAGGAGCCTGAAAGCTTGGAAGAATAAACCTTTGGTCCCAGTGACTGACTCAAATTGGATCCTGCATGACCCAATGAGTCACGGATCTATTTCTTTCTATATTTCTCCTGGCACACCTGACTCTTTCTAATTTAATTATGTTGCTTGATTGTTTTATGGACAAGCTTTTTTTTTTTTTTTTGGCCTTCAAAAGAATACAGAATTTTGTGGCTCTTTCATGACTCATAAATGTATTGTATCATAAACTTCTGTAGAATATAGTCATTTCTATTTCATTTGATATTACTGAATTTAAAAAAACCCACATCCTTAGATAGCCATACTAAACTAATATAAACCATAATTATGTATTTATCAAAAATACATTGCCTGCTTTTCTGATATGTATTTCTTACACAAGTTATTAACAGCAAATAACACAAAAGCAGCAGCAACATAATATATCACAGTTCAGTTAAATCATTTTATAAGCACAGTGTGTCTAAGTTATTAATATTATAATTGGTTCTAATAAGCCCTCTCCTTGTAGAATTTATATTTGAAATGGCTGTACTGTATTATTTAAAAGTGTATTTTAAATAATATTGTATCTTTTATTCATACTTTTAATTATTTTTGTCAGCATCTTGGAATATTTCTTAGTAGAAAAATGGAATAAAATATTAATAATATTAATAATGGTATTACTGTGATGGAAGTCTTATTCTATACCAAACTGTGCATAATAATACAGTATTAACTAGATAAATCCCTGCTCTAATGAGCTTCTGCTATAGATTTTGACAGAAAGGAGAGGGCAATAAGAAAAGAGCCAGGGGAAAGGGCAGTTTGATGTTTAAACTAGTTCTAGACTGGGCATCCTAAGAGCTGTGTGTAAATTGTGTTTATCTCTGTCTCTGAGGGTAGGGATGTGATCAGGGGTAGATTCCAACTTACTTCGCTGCCGGTTCTCTTCCTCCCGCGATGCGTGGCCGTGCCACGTGGGCGCGCGCGTGCATGCACAGTGCAAAACCCCCCCAAAATTTAAAAAAAACCCAAAAACAAAATGGCGACGCATGTGCAGTGCCGGAAACTCAGCTTCTGCACATGCGCAGAAGAAAAATAAAATAAAAAATTCAAAAACAAATCGAAAAAAAATTGAAAAAAAGATGGCGGCGCCCATGGACCGGCACCGACCGACCCGGTTTGGTGACATCATCGTGGCGTCACCAGCGGGCTGCTACCGGTTCGATGGCGGCGCCCATGGACCGGCACCGACCGACCCGGTTTGGTGACATCATCGTGACATCACCAGCGGGTCACTACCAGTTTGGGCGAACTGGTCCGAACCGGGAGGAACCCACCCCTGGATGTGATCAACCCACAGAAAGGGAGATCCAGGCACCTAAAGATATTTTGCTAGAATCATAAGACTACAAAAGAAGTCCACAGTAGTTTGCTTCTCCTGTGAGAGCTCCAGTGTTGGAGATGACAGAAGGAAAGATACCAAACAAGGCTGAGAGTCCACTGGATATTGTCTCCCTGTTCCTTGACAACCGGGAGAGAAAAGATTACACAAGCTCCAAGACTGTAATTATTTCCCTCCTCAGTAGAGTCAGTGGAAGGGAAACAATTAAAGAAAAGGAAAACCTTATTCAAAAAAAAAAAAAAAGACCAATCGCCATCCATCAATTTCTAATTGTTGTTAAAAACTTTTTCAGGAAGTTCTTTGCAGAACATGAACAAAATGGCCATTGCCCAAGGCCAAGTATGTGAGGGGTAAAGGTGACATGGCTAGATCAAAGAGTCCAGACAGAACCATTATCAAAACACCATGCCTTCTGCATCCAAAGCTGAGAAATGGTGGCCAACAGTGTTACTGTGTAAGGGTGGGAGCAAGACACATAGGATTTAAATCCTCTGATACAATCTGATATAAATATAGATTCATTTCTAGGTCTTGCATTTGCTGAACTTCTTCATGAATTAGGGATTCCTTGCTATGTGCAATAAAAGACCATTGTCTGTCTAAGCAGTGTTTTTAAGTCTTGCTCTGCTATTCTTGAGTGTAGATATCAGTTTCAAGACCAACATATATTTTCAAGCTCTGGGCAAGCTGTGACAAATTGAGGGCACTTTGTACCACTTCAGGATCTGTCCTTGATCCGTTTATTCTCACCACATTGGTTTCTAGGAGGTATGTCTATTTACCTCTGGTTCTATTACAGTAGTACTGAACTCAATTTTTCTTTGAAATGTAGTTTCAAGCTTTGTGAAGAAAGCCTGTTGCTACGGTAAAAGATTAGAAAAATCTTGTCTTGCCTTGTTTCCTGACCTCAAGTCAGCAACTGCTGTCTCCCTTCTCCTACTCAAGGCCAGGGAGGTTGAGCAACCTTTTCCTGGAGCTTTCAATATCACTTACTGCATGCATTATTAGGAAGCTGCCTTCCTTAGTGTTAAGTTCTGGGACAGAAGAGGCTTCAGGCTTGGTAGAATTCAACAGCTCTTTATTGACACTATGTACAGACTTCAGCAACACTCCAAGCTGACAGCCAGCTTTATATAGAGAGCTGTCAGTGGAGCTAGCCAATCAGGTCTCTCCATTTTCCCACTTGAATGGAGGACCTGACTGTAAACTATGCAGTTTCAATGCAGTCTCAATAAGTCTCAATACTTAACACCCCTCCCCTCTTGGTTTGAACCAACCATTAACATACGTAGTCCCGCAAGTAGGAGGGGCGTTTAGAGACCCTAGTGGACCTGCGCAGCTCAGTTGAGCAGTTGGCGTCGAGCAGAGAGGATGGGTCCTGTTCTCTCTCTAGCTCCGCCTGTGGAAGCTCCGAGAAGCTTTCGGGTGGGGCCTTGGAATTACCCGGAACCGGTTCGTGACTGAGACGGCGCTGGATCTCCAGTTCCCCAAGTAAGTGCTCCGCCTCCCTCGGGTAGTTTCCAGCTGTAGAGGGATAGGAATGGATTTGATCTTTATTAATTTTGTGGTAGTCAGTATTGGGTAGTTGGCGGCTACACAGTTGGTCTATGTGCTGCCGCCACTTTCTTTCGTCTGGAATTAGGACTACATATGACCTGGGTCCTGAGATTTCTATTACTTCTCCCGGTAACCATTGTGCCCCTTCTGAGAAGTTTTTGGCGAAGACTAAGTCTCCGATTGTGAAGGACCTTGTGCGGTTGTTGTTAGCTAGCTCTGGTTTTTGTTGTGAGTAGCTAGGGTGCAATCTATCTAGCTTAGACCGAAACCGCCGGCCCATTAATAGCTCAGCCGGGCTTCTCCCTGTGACCACACTAGGGGTTATATGCTGGGCTAGCATGAAGGTGTCTACCCTGGCTTGCCAGTCCCCTGGGCCAAGCCGGCCTAGTGCCTCTTGGCCGCTCGCACCATGCGTTCCACCTGACCATTACTCGATGGATGGAACGGGGCGACAAGTGCGTGTCGGACCCCAAGTCCTGCCAGGAAACCCTCAAATGGAGTGGCCATGAATTGTGGCCCGTTATCTGAGACCAACACATCGGGTAGTCCGTGTGTGGCGAATAGCTTCCTGAGTGCCCTAATGGTGGCTTCGGCGGTGGTAGACCCCATAAGAATTATCTCTAACCATTTAGAGTAAGCGTCTATCACCACCAGGAAAGTCTGCCCGTGGAATGGGCCTGCGAAGTCGATGTGAAGTCAGGACCAGGGTGCTCTGGGCCTGTCCCATTCCTGTGCCGGGGCTTTCGGTGGGGCAGCTCTCAACTCTTGGCAGGGAGTGCAACCTGCTACCAACTCCTCAATTTGCCTATCCATGTTTGGCCACCACACATAGCTCCTGGCCAGAGCTTTCATTCGAACCACCCCTGGGTGCCCCTCATGTAACGCCCTTAGTATTGCCTCTCGAAGCGACGGAGGCGCGAGGACTCTATCTCCCCATAGCAAAAAAACCCCTTGCGCCGATATTTTGTGCTGCCTGCTGGCATAAGGTTTGAACTCTGGTTTGACAAGCCCTTGGGGCCACCCCCTCCACACCCAGTTCAGAAGTGTGCGGAACACAGGGTCCTTGGCAGAGTGGGCAGCCACCTCAGCCGAGGTGACCAAACCCGAGTCCAGGCAGTCAATTAGTAAAACAGGGACGCCCGGAGTGGGGTCATCCACAAGGTCCGGCAAGGGGCAATGACTGAGGGCATCAGCATGCCCAAGAGAGCATCCAGGGCGATCAGGGGTGGGTTCCTACCAGTTCGGACTGGTTCACCCGAACCGGGGGCGACCCGCTAGTGACATCATCAGAACCGGATCGGTGGTTGCCGGTCCGTGGGGGCTGCCATCTTTTTTTTTTAATTTTTCCGATTTTTTTTTTCG
>QLTV01004386.1:427043-449594 GCA_003457575.1 Thermophis baileyi
AAAAAAACATTAACAGAGTTGGAAGGGACCTTGTAGGTCATCTAGTCCAATCACTTGCTCAAGCAGGAGACACTACACCATTTCTGACAATTTTGTGTGATTCTGTGTGATAACTGGTTTTTGAGGTAATTGCGTCTTGCAGCAATCACCTTTATGTGACTCCATGGCTGCTTTCATATTTATTTATTTATTTATTAAATTTGTATGCCACCCAACTCGCAAGGGACACTGTGTGTTCATCTGTGTGTGGCTTTTAAGTGCAGGTTGGTCCTTGACTTACAACTAGTCATTTAGTGACTGTTCAAAGTTACAATGGCAGTGAAAAAAGTGACATATGACCATTTTTCACACTTTACGACCGTTGGTCAAAAATGGTCATAAGTCACTTTTTTCACTGCCATTGTAACTTTGACCAGTTTAGTGACTGTTCAAAGTTACAATGGCAGTGAAAAAAGTGACATATGACCATTTTTCACACTTAACGACCATTGGTCATTAAGTGTGAAAAATGGTCATAAGTCACTTTTTTCACTGCCATTGTAACTTTGAACAGTTTAGGGACTGTGTGAAAAAGTGTGAAAAATGGTCATAAGTCACTTTTTCACCACATTTTACAAGTTGGCCACTCCCACCCAGTCACACAACCGCCAAGCCACTCCCACCCAGTCACATGACTATCAAGCCACTCCCACCCAGTCACATGGCCATCAAGCCACTCCCACCCGGTCACATGGCCGTCAAGCCACTCCCACAAAATTAAGCCACGCCCACAGAGTGGTAGTAAAAAAAATTGGAACCCACCCCTGGGGGCGATGTGTGAGGTGGTAGGAGTAGGCCGACAGGAAAATCGTCCATCTGGTGAGGCGTGGTGACAGGGAGACGGGCGTGGGGCGGTCCCCCGCAATTAGCCCTAACAAGGGCTTGTGGTCCGTGACCAGCTCAAAGTCTCGCCCAAATAAATACTCGTGAAAACGTTTCACGCCAGCAACTGCAGTCAGGGCCTCGCAATCAAGCTGGCTATAATTGCGTTCGGCGCTAGAAAGCATCCGTGAGAAGTAGGCGACTGGAGCCTCCCTCCCATCGGGCAGACGGTGGCTGAGCACAGCCCTGACCCCGAAAGGAGAGGCGTCGCACACCAGTACAACAGGCAGAGTCTCGTTAAACTGGATGAGGAAGCTGTCTTCTGACAGGAGGCGTTTGACAGCCGCGAAGGCGGCAGCCTCAGCACGCCCCCACACCCAGGTAGCCTTCTTGGCCAGCAGCCTATTCAAAGGCTCTGCCACGGTCGCTTTGTCCTTGAGGAACATGCTATAGAAATTTAGCAAGCCCAGAAAAGCCTGCAGCTCAGATTTGTTAGTGGGCACCGCGGCTTCTTTGATGGCCCTGACCTTGCTGGTAGTGGGATGAATGCCTTTGCCGTTGATGCGATACCCCAGGAATTCAACCTCAGGGACCCCTATCTGGCATTTGCTCTGTTTAACTTTAAGTCCAGCAGCTCGGAACCTGCTCAGGACTTCTCGCAGCCTGGCTACCAGCTGCTGTTCGTCGGTGGCCGTGATTAGCACGTCATCGAAATAGGGCACAACCCCAGGGATCTTGAGCAACAGCCGCTCCATAATGCCCTAAAAAAATCCCTGGGGCTACGCTGACACCGAATTGAAGGCGATGACATTTGAACGCCCCTCGATGCATTACAATAGTTTGCACCTCTGCCGTAGCGCCATCTACCGGCAGCTGTTGGTACGCCTGTGCGAGGTCCAGCTTTGCAAAAATGGCGCCAGGGCCCAAATTATGTAAAAGGTGCTGGACTACTGGCACAGGGTAAGCGCTCTGCTGTAGGGCCTTGTTGATGGTGCACTTATAGTCCGCACAGATGCAGATTGACCCATCACTTTTAATCGGGGTGACAATTGGGGTCTCCCAGCGGGCATGGTCTATGGGCTCGAGAACCCCCTGACTGATAAGTTTATTGAGTTCTTGGTTGATTTTAGGTTTCAGGGCAAAGGGAACCCTGCGCGGCTTCAGTCTGATGGGGGCAATCTTGGGGTCTAGGCTAAAGGAGATTGGCGTGCCCACATACTTGCCAAGCTTTGTTTCAAAGACATCCTGGAATTCGTGAAGCAGGTCGTCAGCGCAGCTTCCGGACACCCTGTTGATACCGGTCACACCGAGCCCCAAGGCGTTGAACCAGTCCAGGCCCAGCAGTGTAGGGAGGCTCCCCCGAACCACTGTGAGGGGGAGATAGCTGTTGAACTTGGCGAACTGCACTCGGAAACTTCCCCAGCCAATTACAGGGATTTTATTTCCCTGATAATCGTTTAGTCTTAGTGGCTGGTTCTGTAGTTGCTTTTGGCGGATTGCTGGAATTGCTTTCTTGACAGCGGCCCAAGAGATTATTGAGATGGAGGACCCAGTGTCAACCTCCATTTCACAGGGACACCCCTCAATTCGCACGTTGATGTGGATCTTTTTACGGAGCGGGGTGCTGGCCTGCCCGATCCTCATCTGGTTGGCCTCAGGAAGACGATTCCCCTCGGCTCTGCACTTGGGCTGCCATGGCTCCCATCTGGGTGCCCGCCTAGCCTCGGGTTGTTTAAAGTCTGTGAAGGCAGGCGCTCCTGATGGCTGATTAGCCCGGCAGATTCTTGCGAGGTGTCCTGTTTGGCCGCAACGGCGACAAATGTCCCTGTATTTGCAGGACGCCCGTTGATGTTGACTGCCGCAACTGGAGCATGGGTGAAGCTTCTGCTGGTCAATGCCGCGGCTCCACTCCATTCAGAAGACCTCTTCCTCCTCGCTGTCATCGGATGGCTCGTCTGGGCACCTGCTCTCGTGTACCGGAGTCGCTGTCTTCTGTGGGGGCTGGGGGGGCTGGTGCCAATGCAATGTGTCAGCTCCTTTGTTGGACGCCTCGGTGGCTCTGGCTTCGTCCAGGGCCGTTTGTAATGTCAAATTCGATTTGGCCAGCAACCGCCGTTGTAGCCTCAGGTCCTGGACCCCACAGATTAGTTGGTCTAGGAGGATGTCATCAAGGTCTCTAAAGTCGCAGTGCGTGGCGGCCTTCCGGATCGCAGCCAGGTACTGGTTGATTGACTCCCCTTCTTGTTGGAGTCTTTGCCAGAATTCGTGCCTTCGGACCACTTTGGATGGCATCGGAGCGTAGTGGGTCTGTAGGAGGTTTTGTAGTGTTGACCACGGGACCGTCTCAACCGGTGTTGGCTTGGAGAGGGACTCGGCCGTGTCAAAAACCTCATGGCCGCAATGGCTGAGGAACAGAGCCCGCTTCCTGTTGTCTGACAGGCCGGTGAGATCGTTGGCCTCCAGGAAACAGCGGAACTGGGTCATGTAGGACCCCCAGTTCTCTTTTGTCGAGTCGAATGGAGTCGGCGGGTGGAACGCTGACATCTTGGCGCTTCGCGGTTTGAATTTCCTGCTAAGAAATGGCCACCGATCGTTCGCCGCTGGGCTGGGTCTTCAGTGTCTTCAGCTCTAATTGCTCTTCTGAGATCCCACCTTCATCGCCAGTGTTAAGTTCTGGGACAGAACAGGCTTCAGACTTGGTAGAATTCAACAGCTCTTTATTGACACTATGTACAGACTCCAGCAACACTCCAAGCTGACAGCCAGCTTTATATAGAGAGCTGTCAGTGGAGCTAGCCAATCAGGTCTCTCCATTTTCCCACCTGAATGGAGGACCTGACTGTACACTATGCAGTTTCAATGCAGTCTCAATAAGTCTCAATACTTAACACTTAGTACCTTCACTGCAATTGCATGACCCATATACAGTTATGGTCACTGCTATTGTGAAAAAGTATCTAGTTGCAAAATTGTCAAAATGCTATCATTGAAGCTGGGGGTGGGATGTTATTACTTCTCAGCCTATGGTAGTTTTGGTGGTGGTGGTGGGGGGCACTGCTGACTGAATGGAGTCTTTTGACTAGCTAGAGAAAGAATAGATAGGCTCTGGTGGGATTGAAGTATTGAGTTTTCTGCAAGCAATATACAGTATGTCACAGAAGTGAGTACACCCCCTCACATTTTGTAAATATTTAAGTATATCTTTTCATGTGACAACACTGAAGAAATGACACTTGGCTACAATGTAAACTAGTGAGTATACAGCTTGTATAACAGTGTAAATGTGCTGTCCCCTCAAAATAACACAACATACAGCCATTAATGTCTAAACTGCTGGCAACAAAAGTGAGAGAAGCAACTCAGAACTAAGGAGAAATTTCCTGACAGTTAGAACAATTAATCAGTGGAACGACTTGCCTCCAGAAAATGTGAATGCTCCGACACTGGAAGTTTTTAAAAAGAGATTGGACAACCATTTGTCTGAAATGGTCTGAAATACCATTACTTTCCTGCCTGACCAGGGGGTTGGACTAGAAAACCTCCAAGGTCCCTTCCAACTCTGTTATTCTACTCTACTCTACTCTACTCTACTCTACTCTACTCTAATATATTTACAACTATAGAGACAGACATGGACAAATAATGAAAGTGATTCTGGGTCTCTTTTAATTGTTCTGTGTAGGATTGGGAGGTGGAAATTCTGGTGGTGTTAAAGTGCCTTGGGAATGAGTCTACAGGTAGTCCTCAACTTACAATAGTTCATTAAGTCACCTCTCAAAGTTACAACAGTACTGAAAAAAGTGACTTATGACCATTTTTCACACTTATAATCGTTGCAGCATCCTCATGGTCATATGATTTACATTCAGATGCTTGACATTCATATTTATGACAGGTCCCAGGCAGGGGTGAAATGCTACCGGTCCGCTCTTACCTGTCGGTCGCCATAGAGCCGGTCGCCAAGGTAGCGCGAGGCGCCGCCCACCCGCCCGGACGCCGCCATTTAGGTTCTTTTACCCTCTGCGCATGCGCAAAGCGTTCTGTGCATTTGCAGAGGGTAAAAGAACTCAAATGGCAGCGTCCGGGTGGGTGGGCGGCGCCTCGCGCTACCTTGGCGACCGGCTCTACGGCGACCGACAGGTAAGAGCGGACCGGTAGCATTTCACCACTGGTCCCAGGGTCATGTAATTATATTTTGTGACATTCTGACGAGCAAAGTCAATGGGGAAGCCAGATTCACTTAACAACCATGTTACTAATTTAACAACTGCAGTGATTTACTTAACAAATGTGGCAAGAAAAGTCGTAAAATGGGGCAAAACTCACTTAACAAATTTCTCACTTGGCAACATATATTCTGGGCTCAGTTGTGGTCGTAAGACGAAGACTACCTGTATTAGCATTGTACAAAATCAAGTACAGAAACTTTGCCAGGACCTGGCCAAAATTCTTTGGCAAGCCTGTTTAAATGCACTGAAGTCGATATTTATTAAGAAGCAGAGTTCCTAGAAAAGAGGCTTTCCCTGAAACAGATTTTAGAGAGTCCATCTGACATTTAAAATTGATTAAATTTTATAATTATAACATCAATGCCAGGAATTCTTTTTCCCGAAGTTATAAAATTCAGCAATGTAGAGAATATACAAGACAATGACAGTAGGTTCAATCACACTGCATACCAAATTCTACATTAAATACCATTACTTTAAATTTTAAACTTCTTCACAGTTTAATTATTAAAGTAAAAAAAGCATTCTCAGACTGATAATGCTGCTAATAATAATGTCACGTCTGAGAACTAATCTGCAGCGTTAGCATCGTCATTCAACCACATCAGATTTAGTTGAAAACCAAAGTCCGCTCGGTGCCAATTTTCAGTATCGTTTTGGAATCACAAAACTAATCAAAGCAGTTGGATTGGTGTTTTAGGTTCTTAACAAACATAGGGAAGACATGTTGAAAGAGATGAAAGCCCCTTCACACCACCTCGTATGACCATAGCCCATTCCATCAACTAGTTTAGGCCACTTTAATCCCATCTACCATTGGGACAGCAATGCTTATTCCTAACTGGCATACGGCCCCCAAACATCTGAAAGTTGGCCTAGGGAAGTTTTAAAAAGCATCCTGGAAAAAGGTGGTGGGAAATCATATCTGTACTGCTGTCCCAAAAAGTAACCAATATGTCCGTAAAATCACCAACAATTGTGCTCAGCTTCAAGGAGATGTTATCTTTACCTATACTTATTCTCTTGTTTTCCACCAAGGATCTTGGCCCAGTTTGGGCAGTGAATCTCACTGAACATTCTTCTGTCCCTTGTTGACCTGCTTCCTTTTGTTATAATCATCTTTCATGGACTTCTGAATCATTTTGTGTCAGAATTATTTAATGATGATGGATCTGATTATGCCTTGGGTGGAGTTGCTGGAGTCCAACACAATTGGTTATATTTAGTATCTTGATAGTCACTTACATGAAAAAATGGAAATGGAATCTCTTTTCCAGACACACATACCAAAGGAGAAGTCACATGGTTGGGTGGTAGTGATGGGGTTGAAGACTAAATTCTACGAGAGTGGTTAAAGGAACTATGGTTAGCGTGAAGAAGAACAGGATGTGAGGAGATCTAATAACAATTTTCTAATAATTGACAGGCAGTCACAGTATTCTCCCTACATCCCAAGAGTAGGACCAATGGGTAGATTTTTTTACACAGAGAGATCCAAACTTGAAGAGTTAAGATTTCCTGAGAGGTATTAACCAGTGGAACAGCATGCCTTCATGGGTGCTTCAATCACCAGAGGCTTTTAAACGAAAATTGAGCAACAATTTGCCTGGAACAGTCTGACAATTAGTCCCCTGGACTGGAGGTTGGACTAGAAGACCTTCAGTGAGCCTTGCAACCCTATGATCCTATGAATTATTTTTAAAAGATTTTTCTCCAGAAATTAAATAATAAGTTGCTTTTCTCTATATATTACCAAAAGAGTATATTACCAAAAGAGTATATTACCAAAGAGCCACGGTGGCGCAGTGGTTAGAGTACAGTACTGCAGGCTACTTCTGCTGATCACCGGCTGCCAGCAGTTTGGCAGATCGAATCTCACCAGGCTCAAGGTTGACTCAGCCTTCCATCCTTCTGAGGTCGGTAAAATGAGGACCCAGATTGTCGGGGGCAATATGCTGACTCTGTAAACCGGTTAGAGAGGGCTGTAAAGCACTGTGAAGCGGTATATAAGTCTAAGTGCTATTGCTATTGCTAAAATAAGTATTGCCCAGAACTGCTCTAAAACAGAACAAGTAAGTTGCCTTCAACTCTCATTGCTAAGAATATAAATATAATAAATAGTAGATAAATAGTGAGAAGACATGAAAGCAGTCTTCTAATGATTGATTGTAGATGTCCCTACTTTTTAAAATAAAAACAAGACAGAGACTGGGTGCAACTTTCAATTAATCAACTATGTGGGGTTATTACCATAAAACAACAGAATATTGACAATCCTAATTTTCAACAAAGAAAGCAGAAGAAAATAAAATGCAAATACCATTTTCCCATTAGTGAGCTAATAAACACATACATATTTTTTTTAAAAAAGGTCTTTTTATTTTATAACTGCTAAACAACTCACCAATGAAAGAATATCTGCCAGACTCTTCTTTGAATATTCATTATTTAATAGGAAATTAGCATTGGAATGGCATTGATCTTCGGGGATCATTTATCTTTGATCAAGAACACTGCTCCTATGATGTCCTATGCATGAAGATAGACTGCAGGACAAGCAGAAGATGCTAAATACTGGACACTTTTGTAGAGCATTTAGAACTTAGAATTATCCATTGACATGTTTTATGTGTTATTTATTTTAGTTGTTTTTAATTAGAAGGGTGTCTTAGTCTTTTTGTGTACCACTTGTAAAGTATAAAGTACCATACTTTACCACTTGTAAAGTATGGTAAGAAGGAAGCAACGAAGGGAGGGAGGGAGCTGTCCAAGGTCTAAGTACATCTATAAAAGGGAGGGGGAAATGAAAAAATGAGATAGGAACAATTTTAAAAAGTATTTTGTTATTTAGCTAGGTTTTCTGCTATTGCTGAGTTGTTCAATATCATGATGTGTTTGTGGGCATACAAATGATAACATGATCATAAATCACAAGCATGTTTTATTTTGTTTAAATAAAAAAAAGAGTGGGGAACTATTTTATTTTCAAAATTAGCCCAAAGTTTACATGAGTTTGTTTTGCAAAACTAGGCATTTTTGCATAAGGACTTATTGCCCTCCCTCTTCAGCACCAAATCACTGCTGCCTGACACCCCACCAAGCAAGCTGTTACTTAACATCAACTAAAGTGATACTTACACTTTATACTATCCTGTAAATTTCAGCTCAAAATGTGGCAATAACAAAACAAACTGAGATCATTTGAGCAAATGTCCCAAATTTGCTTCTCCAACAACAATAAGGCAATTGCAACACCCCTCAATGGCACGTATTTTATCCTGTTGAGCTCCTGTCGTTCAATCCCTAGCTCTTGCCCACCCAGGAATTCAAAACCATGCAATATTACGAGTAGATAAATGGGTACCACATTGGGGGGGGGAACCCAGCTGCATTCATGTGTTCGGAGAGTAAAGGCCATCACTGGACTGGCCGGATGCGAGGCATCACGATACAAGGCGAGGCAAAGAAAGACTGGCTGAGGGGACTGGAAGACCTGCAACCTGAGTGCAGCTAGTTAATTGGTGTAAAGCTAGTTGGACCCCTAAAATGCACATTTTAGATTATTTTTGTTTTTATTAACCACACTCACAACAGACCATCACATTCTTTAAAGCAATTTTCCATTTTTATAAGTTTTATAAGACATTCAAACTCATTATTTCAAAGAGGATGGGTTAATATCAAATTCCTTCAACTTCTTAAAAAAGGAGGCAGTGACTGTTTCCTCAAACCTCCAACAGTTGTGGAATCATATTGGAAGAAAATCATGCAAGGAACAAACGCCTAAAGTGAGCAAATTGCCAAGAAAAAATATGAGGTTAATCTAATTTGTAAAACAACCTTTACAATTACAGCCTTCCCTGCTTAGAAAGGTTCCGTTATCAGCTTGGGCGGACCAAGTGTATCATACTGGTTTCTGTGAAACATCAACAACCTTTGTAGGCTGTGTAACTGTTTGCTATGTTCTATAGTTCTGAGCACTATGCACTGAGGCAACTACAATTTCTGATTTTATCTGTGTCAGTTATATAGATGCAAGAATACCAGTTTTTCTTCTTTATGATTGCTATAGCAGCTACAGTCTGGGGAAAAAAGGAGGAAAGCAAATACTAATTTTTTAAAAAAAAAATAGAGATTTGAGGAGCTGAGATCTGAGAAAATAGATGAAAGACTAGAATCCAAATAAAAATAGCAACCAAGAAAGCAAGAAAAGCCAACTTAAATATTAGAAATAGCTAATTTCTTTCCATGTTAATAAGGTGATTTTGCTTCTGTTGGTATAAAAGCTATGTAACCATTTTCCCCCTGCTATTCTCCTTCTTATTAAAGTGCTATTAAAAAATATTAGAACACTTTCAAGGCGCTCTCTCTTGCCTGCAATATAGCTATTGCACATATGAGGTTGGGTTAGAGAAGGGGGCAAAGGCCCAAGGATTTTTTTTAAACATTTCTACTACTTAAGGAAACACTGAGACGTGAACTTTTGCTTCAGCATATGACAGAAACTTCTAAAGCTTTTCCCTTTAACAGTTTCATTAGGGATCTCAGAGTTTGCTTTAAAAAATATACCACCAATTTAAGACCCATAAAGGCCATAATTGGATCCTGTTGGGCAGCAAATGTTGCAAAGAAATTATCTGTCCTGGGAAATCACACACAGTGTTCAAAATTAACTGTATCATTGTGAAAAGTCCAAGGACCATGAATTTTGTATATTGTCCAAGTTCATTCCTCATTTCATTTTCTGGAGACAATTGCTGCTATTCTTCTGTTTGATCAGAAGTTCTATACAGGTAATACTTGACTTATGACTACAATTGGGGCCAGAACTTCATCACTAAGAAATGTGGTTATTAAGTGAGTCATCAGGTACGGCACCTGATTTAATAACCTTTTTTGCCAGGGTCATTAAGCAAATCACCGCTGTGTTTAAGTGGCTTCACTTTGACTTCGCTAGTTGGAAGCCAGGTGGGAAGGTCACAATTGGTGATTGCATGACCCTTGGAAGCTGGAAATATCATAAAAACAGCCAAGAGCCCAAATTATGATCATGTGACCTTGGGAATGCTGCAATGGTCATAAGTGTGAGGACTGGTCATAAGTCACTTATTTCAGTGCTGCTGTGATTTTAAACAGTTGCTAAATGAATGGTCATAAGTCTAGAACTACCTGTAGTACAATGCAGGCCTATAATTATAGATAATCCCATTCTGAGTGGAACATGGTGAAAATTGTGATCCACAATACTGAGAGGAATGACACTGGGGGGCTGATGTAGCCTTCTTCTTACATGTCCAGGCAATTCAAAAGCTTGGCTGAAAGGCAGGATAGCAGTTCTATCATTACAGCTAATGGTACAAAAAAAAAAAACATATTAGCTCAGAAAAATTTCTGACAGGAATCTGAAGTCCAAAAAAGTCATCATTTCACTGTAAAAGAAGGCAGACCTAGCCTTGGGAGTAAGGAAACATTGAGCAAACCATTTAAACATTATTCTGTCCTGAGAAAGAGAAAAGTATGAGAAAGAAAGTCAATTTTTTTTATTTTCCTTTGTATAAGATGGGACACAGAGGAACTCTGACAGGTTTTCAAGATTCTGTTATTATACCCTCTAACAATAAAGTAGCATTCCTGGAATCCTTGCTATGCCTCTTTTCTTCACTGTGTCTACCTTGAAGGTTTGACATCAATCCTGAAAAACTGTCAGAGCCAGGTCTACGTTGCTTTAAACTTCCCAGTCTGGTGTTTTTCAGATAGGACTAGATAGATATTAGATATTCTATTCGGGAACTTTGTGGCTGCATAGCTTAAGCACATCAGGAAGATAAGAGGCTGGGAAGGTGGCCCTAAACCAGTGGTCTTTAATTGACAAGTGACCACCAATTGCAAAAAAGTGTCAACACTGTCTAATAGCCAAAGTTAAGAAGGGGTTCTTTAAATACAGTACTTGGCTGGCTAAGGATGCATTCTAGGTTTTAAAAGTTGAACACTAAAGTATAAAGTGAAAATACAAAGAAACTAGTTCATGGAGTAGCAATTGTTATTCTGGCATGAATTACTTAATTCAAGTATGTCTTCCATGTTGTAAATTATAGTAGTTGGCTTATCCACAATTTAGGGTACATATTTTAAAAGTAGAATCAGTATGTCAGCATTTGAGCAATGGAAAAAGTGAACCACATGTCTCCACAATTTGCTGCAGAATTCCAGGTGAGTCACTCTAGAACCCATGATTCTTATTATTGGGCTGAATCTATTTTATATTTAATCTTTCAGCAAGTATGTTCCCCAGCTTCCAATTAAATCAAAAAACACTACCAAAAGAACACCATTTTGACAAAGGTTAATATATTTATTAGAGCACAAGCTTATGGTTTGGTGAGCTAGTGGGACACTGGAACTTTTAATTATGTCTTGGGTATGAAGCCAACTGGTTGGTTTTGGGTCAATCATTTTCTCTCAGCCATAGCAAGAAGAACAAAATAGCAAACTACTTGTGAAAATGTTGCCAAGAAAACTGTAAGATCTAATCCAGACAGTGGCCAGGAATCAAGAGTGATTGAAAGTACAAACATGAAACACAAACATGAAACACAAACATGAAACACAAACATGAAAGTTGCATGATTTACATTCTTGTGGCACTGTTTTAATATTTTCTTTGCCGTTTTGTATTTAAGTACCACATTAGAACCAGAAAGTATTAAAACAAGAGCGCTAGCAGCAAAGGTGTCCTTCTCTTCCAACCCCTGTATTAATAGTTATCTTCACAGAAAACTATTTATATATTCAACTACTGATGATTGGTTCCTAAAAAGAGTAGATCTAAGTACTAATAGCCTTTGAAACTGACAAATTTTAACCAGCCCCATATTTCCCTGTTTCTAGAAGTGGCAGTTTATATTTAGCACAATATAAATAAGTTATTTGAATATTTAAAATTTTTGTTGTTATTGCTGTTGTTATATTAGGGGAGGGTTTGACTTTCATTATTGATTTGTTATCTTACTTTTCTTGTATTCTTGTTGGTTTCTCTGACCACTCGTTTTGGGTAGAAATCTACAGTATAAATATGATCCATTAATCTTTTTTTAAAAAAAAAAAGACAAGAATCTTCCCACATTGGACTTTCAAGTTTTAGATGATTATTCAAACAGATAGAGGCATCTACCGTATTTCTAGATACAGAGTTTTGAGGGAAAGAGGGGAGAACGCAGTGTTAGAAAATTACAAATTGTTCCTTGGGAATAGATTTTTATGTAATCCAAGTAACATGTTTAATGGGACCATGATGGAAAGAAGCAATGAAAGGAAGCAATGAGTTTTTCAGTGTCACATTTCTTTACTCTCTGAAATCTAAAAGATTGTTGACTTCCTGTATCAAACTTTGGACAATAAGCATTTGAAGGATTTGGGGAGGGGGATCAATGTGAAAAGTATACTTTGAAACCTTTAGTTTACATTCATTGCTTACATTTAGAGTGGCAGAGTTACATGTGTCTTAGTTAACAGTTTTCCAGTTTCCATTAAAACCCACACGAGGCAAATGCTTCCTTGAAAAAAAAAATCCATCAAATTCTTGTTGAAAGCTGTAAAAACATAAATCAATTCTTACTATTTTTTCCCACTTATGGCATTTGTCATAAGAGGGCTGAAGGAAAGGTAAAAAAAAAAATAGCAGCAGCTGTAAGGCAGTTTCTCTTATGAGCATCTCATAGAGAGACAAATTCTATGACTGTTAATAACACAAATGGTTCTGTTTGTGCTCACCAGAATGGAAGTGTGTGAATATGTGGCCTTAGATGGGGCCAAATGAGACATATCTGTGAACAAACAATGGAAACAAGGAAACAACAATTAGTCAGGCCTAAGGGACTATGTGTCACTTGCTAATATGTTTTATTGTGCCCACACACTTTTCTTAAGCAAGCACGTGTTCAAAGAGAGAAAAGTTTAAAATGGAGAAATGGTGATATCTAGAAGGCATGTTTAGTTCTTTCCTCACCCATCCTTTCAGTGCTCAAAATGAAATATTTATTGGAGATACGATGGTAATGGGTTCAAAGATAAGAGTGCTGGAAGGGCTTTGAACCGTAGATACATGATTACTGACAAACGTTACAAATTACTACAGCTAGTATAGCACTGGAGATCCAGGCGCTAGTCTAACCTCATTCTTTGGTGGCTTTGGGTTAGTCATTCTATCTCAGTCAGGGGTGAGTTCCTCCCGGTTCGGACCGGTTCACCCAAACCGGTAGCGACCCGCTGGTGATGTCACGATGATGTCACCGATCCAGTTCGTTCGGTGCCAGTCTGTGGGCACCACCATCTTTTTTTTAATTTTTTTTTTAATTTTTTTTTTCTGAGCATGCGCAGAAGCCGAGTTCTGGCACTGTGCATGCGGTCGCCATCTTGTTTTTGGCTTTTTTATTTTATTTTATTTTATTTTATTTTTCGTTACTGCGCATGCGCGTTCGCGCAAAGCGTGCCCGCACCCACGAGGTAAGTTGGAACCCACCCCTGATCTCAGCCCAACCTACCTCACAGGGTTGGTGTGCAGGAAAAATGAATCTTCTATTTTTTTCAGGTATGAGTACATACCAAACAAAATGCTAAATATCTTTTAAAGGAAATAGGATTCAGCAAGGCCCGCGAGGCGCGCCCACGCGGCGCGGGAGGGAGCGAACCGGCAGCGAGGTAAGTTGGAACCCACCCCTGATCTCAGCCCAACCTACCTCACAGGGTTGGTGTGCAGGAAAAATGGATCTTCTATTGTTTTCAGGTATGAGTACATACCAAACAAAAATGCTAAATACCTTTTAAAGGAAATAGGATTCAGCAAGGCTCAAAGAATCCCAATTCTAGGAATTCTTCAAAGATACATTTTCAGAAACCATTTAAAATAATACTGTTTCAATTTTTTCTTTCAATAAACCCCAACTATCCATATCCCCAAATTTTTTACCCATCTTGTGCATTATTTGTTTATTTCAGTTTGTATGTCATATATTCACCAGGCTATGAGTTGGCTTACACCACTAAAAACATAAAACTATAGTTGTTGCAGGAAACCAGTGATGCTCCCATGAATGCATGTTACTCTAATGAACCTGTTAGCACCAGTTAGTAAGCAGGCAGCTGTGTTCTGTGCTGGCGGCAATTTGTAGGTCATCTTCAAGGTCAACCTCCTGAAGAATTGTTTAGTCTGATAAATGATAAGGGCATGAGTCATTGTCTTGGATGCCTTCTGGAAGGTAAAACTAGCCTACCATTGAATTCAGTCAATGGTTGTCTTGGCCATGGCCTCCTTCTGTTCTATCGTATATTTCTCCAGATGAATTTTGCCTGTCTTAGTAACTGTTGCACACAGAGGTGGGTTCCTCCCGGTTCGGAATGGTTCACCCAAACCGGTAGCAACCTGCTGGTGACGTCACGGAGCCGGTTCAGTCGGTGCCGGTCCGTGGACGCCGCTACCTTTTTTTGGGAATTTTTTTTTGAAAAAAAATGGAGGGGAGGATTTTTTTTATTTTTTCTTCTTTTGTGCATGTGCAGAAGCCAAGTTTCCGGCACTGCGCATGCATCGCCATCTTGTTTTTGGCTTTTTTAAAAAAAATGGATTTTTCGGCACTGTGCATGCGCATGCACGCGCAAAGCGTGCGCACCCATGAGTCGCGGCCACGAGGCACGGGAGGAAGCGAACAAGCAGCGAGGTAAGTTAGAACCCACCCCTGGTTGCACACCCTGCCCTCCTATAATAAAGTGACCAATCAGTTTCTTCGAGTGATACTATTCTTATTCTTCAGTGATTTTTAAAGTCAACATTGTGAATTTCTTTGGGTAGTCCAGCTTTCAGAATTAAGCAGAGTCATGCTATAAGCAAGGAGAATACTCAATTATGTATGAAACTAAATGTCTTGATAGGAATGGCGTAGACATGGATCATGATCCATGACAAAATCTGACAGAATTTTGAGGAGGAATGCCTTCAAAGAATGAGTGAGAGAAGTAAGGAAAAACCACACACACACACACACACACACACACACACACACACACACAAAAGAATGTGAGGAAAGACAAGAGCTGTCCAAGGGGGTCTAGGACTGTTCGTCTCCGACCCTTCCTTCTCCTCGGGCCTTTCTCCTCAGGCGATTCTCCCCCGACTTATCTCCTCAGGTGACACGCCTCCAGCCATTTGCCCTGGGCAATAGGCCACCGGCATCTGCGTCCCACACCCTTCGGCATGGCCATTTCGCAGAAAGAGGGTTCGCCCTGGGTGTTCCACCCCCCCGGACAGCCCCCGTCCAATCGGCTAGAGGGGGTGGAAGCTAGAAGGGGTGGAAGGAAGGAATTCTTTACAGGACAATTAATAGAAATCCAGCGAAAGGAGAGAGACCCACCCACCATAACAGCAGATGCTGGATTTCTAAAATCCTCTCTTTCTACCCTTGTTCATAACTGCTCCAAATTCTATCTGCTTAAAAAATCTGCTTAAAAAAGTAAGCAGGTTTATTTTTCCTCCTCCTCCTGTGTGTGTGTGTGTGTGTGTGTGTGTGTGTGTGTGTGTCTGTGTAAGAAGAAAGGGGGGCGGGGCGCAGAGAAAAATGGCCTTAGGCCATTTTATCAGAAAGCAGTTGGTTCCTCTTCTGAACTGGAGACCAGGCTATTGGGGGGGGGATAAAATAAAATAAAATAAAGGAAGATGGACGTTATTTTGGGGAACAGAATTCTACATAAAACGAGGATTGTTGGAGTGGGAGCAATATGCTGGTGTTGTAAACCGCCCAGGGAATGCATCTCCTCTCTTCCATCACTCATCCCCCACCCCACCCGGAAGTGATATCCTAGCGATCTCAATTGCCCCCACTGAAAGACACATTTTCTCCACTTTGAGGAGAATCCAGGCGCAGAAATGGAAAGGCGAGGGGGGGAATGGGGAGGGGAAGGTGTAGGAAGGAGAATCCAGGCGCAGAAATGGAAAAGCACAGAAGGTTGTGTATGTGTGTGTGTGTATGTGTGTCTGTGAAAAAGGAAAGGAAGGCAGGGTGTAGAGATAAAAGGCCATTTCACTTGATCACGCTGCAGAAAGCAGTTGGTTCCTCTTCTGAACTGGAGACCAGGCTATTGGGGGGTGGGGGGGGGAATAAAATAAAATAAAGGAAAATGGACGTTGTTTTGGGGAACAGAATTCTACATAAAACGAGGATTGTTGGAGTGGGAGCAATATGCTGGTGTTGTAAACCACTCGGGGGGAGGGGGGGTTGGAACCCGGGTTAAGCAAAGTGGAGAAAATGTGTCTTTCAATGGGGGCAATTGAGATTGCTAGGATATCACTTTCGGGTGGGGTGGGGGGTGGGTGATGGAAGAGAGGAGACACATTCCCTGAGCGAGACGCATTCACCCGAGGAGAAGGAAGGGTCGGAGACGAACAGTCCCATTCTGGTCCAAGGAAGTTGAACCTATGAAATATCCCTTGTTACCTATGGAGTACCCTACGTTTTTCAGCAAAGTTGATCTTTGCAAGATTATAATTGACGTTTATCTTTTTCTTGGGCATCCAGTATGTGCGTGCATACTTACTCACCTACTTCATTGTCCATATACTCCATCTTACATTCTTATATTCTAGCCCAGGGACTCCTGCAAATCTATGCCTCTACTCAAACATATCTACGGCCACATACTATATATAGACATATATTTCCAACAACATATACATGTTGTAAATTCTCGCATTCCTCTAAGGTTCAGTTCAAGAACTATGGAACAACTCCTCACCCAGTCCTTTGACTATGATCCTTCTGTCCTGTAGGCAACATTTTTAGTGTGGAAAAATAACAAGAAGATTTAACAAATAGCAACAATATTCTTTTGTGAAGCCATATCCATAGAAGTATCTCTCAGCTGGCAGGCAGACTGCATAAAGAGGGTATTTTCTTGAAATGTAGACAGCTGCAGGGGAAGTCACTGTGTGCAACAAAACAGTACAGAATAAATAATGTTTTGGTTCAGGGTATACCTCACAAAAAGGGAGAGAAGCAGGTTTGTTTAGATCAATAGGCTTACAGACAATGACTATTTCACCCCAGCCTTCTCTAGGAGTTAGATAAGCTTCAGAAGAGAGATTTAATAGTATAATATATGCATAATTATAATATAGTATATAATATTATAATATATACATATAAATATATAAATTTATGTGTTTTGTAACAATATAATATGTGAGGAAAAGCTCTATGATGGCTGAATAAATAATATTTTCCCTTATGTGCTTATATTTCTCATTTATAATCATTTATGTATTCCATAAGACAGGGATCCATTTCTTCAGGTTAATGACTCAGAAAGGAAACAATCTGGATTTTCTACCACAACACATTGTTTCCCTAATCAAATTGAAAGGAGAACATTGGTCTTAACCAGCTTCTAGAGACCGGCTTCCAATACAAAAGTGTGCCATCAGGTGCCATTCATAAGGTTGCAGCATAGACGATTTATTCAAGCCTATTCACAAGAATCTGGTCACCAAAGTTCAACACTAAATTGGCACCAGATAAGGGTCAACAGAATTCAGGAAGAGTAGGACTTGGAGCACTTGTGGGAACACAAAGACTCTGCCCTGATGATGCACTTAACTCCACCACCATCCCCAGTTCTGCCTGCTCTTCTCCTTCATGTGCTTTATTTGATATGTTTTGGTGGAGAAGGGGAATGCAAACCAGTCATTCCAGGCTACAACAATGTTTCAGGTGTTACTTTCTGTTGGAGCTGCTCTGACTGGAAGTGCTTTTATCTCTTGCAATTGGGGAGTTATCTTTTGAATATTCCTGTCTGGGTCAGCACCCAATGAGTAGTTGGTCATGTACCTCCTGTTATAAATTGGTTGTGGGAGGTTGATCTGGGTGGAATATGGGGGCAAAACAGCAGGCTATTAACGATTGTATTGTAGTGTGAGGGGGCAATTCTGGATCTCATTGGTGTTGGAGCAAACTAGAGAGGAAGAAATTGTTGTGAGAAATGTTGGACTCAGAACTAGGCCAGGATTTCTGCAGGAATACAGTGTTTGCTGGTGGTTAAGTATCTACCTGTCTGCCTTTCAAGAATCTCATTTTATTTTTGTTTCCCTTTTCTTTCATTTCAGTTTTGCATTAGTATGGGAGGGTGGAAGGGGAGAGGATAATTTGAAGGGGAAAAGAGAGAAAGATAAAAAGAATTACCCAACCTCTCCTATTCCTTAGCAATAGCAATAGCACTTAGACTTATATACCGCTTTACAGTGCTTTACAGCCCTCTCTAAGCGGTTTACAGAGTTAGCATATTGCCCCCAACAATCTGGGTCCTCATTTTACCCACCTCAGAAGGATGGAAGGCTGAGTCAACCTTGAGCCGGTGAGATTTGAACCGCCGAACTGCAGCTAGCAGTCAGCTGAAGTAGCCTGCAGTGCTACTTCCTTGCTTTCAAACTCTGCTCCCTTTTGACTTTGAAGGACCTTTCCCTCCCTCCAACCCCTCCTCTCCCCCAAATAGACCTGTTGGTTTAATTGGGGGAAATCAACTTGTCAATTACTTTTGCCTGTGTGTACTGGCACTGACAGCATTGCTGCTTGCTAGAGACACCTAGGCGCACACTAGGAGCCCTTCCTTTTTCTCTTTTAGAAAAGAGGCTAACTGCACACATGCTCCAAGCCAAGGGTTCCCAATCTTGGCAACTTTAAGACACATGGACTTCAACTTGCAGAATTTCCCAGCCAGCTATGCTTAAAATTGCCAAAATTGGGAACCCCTGCTCTAAACCAGCGTTCCCCAAAATTTCAAGGTTGGCGGCCCGGCACTGGGAGGAGGGGAGAAAGAGGGGATGGGTTTGTGCGAAGGGCAGGTGCATGCATGACATGCGTGCACAGCTTCATTTGTGCGAGTGGGCCTGCGAGCACCGGTGCCCGATGCTTGCACAAGTGGGCCCGTGGCACACGCTGGCCTGCCACTCATGCAGCCCAGTTGTGAATAATGGGCCATGGCCCACAGGTTGGGCCCTGCTCTAAACCATGTCAATCCACCCCCCAAAACTCCTATTCTGGACAGGTTAAGCAAGCAGAACCACTTACACAGGGTTATTCAGAGGGTGAGCAGAGCAGATTGGGAGGGGAGTGACTGATGTAAGGAGACCTGATTTTAGTCCCATGTCTTCAGTTAGCAATGATACTGTCTGGCCTATAGTGGGAGAGTTTGAGGAAGGGTCCAAAGCTGGGGAGGGAACAGGAAGGAACCATCCCCCTCTCCCTCCTTCACAAGTAGAGGATCAATTGCTGTTGATGTTTAAGGCAGTCAGCCCCCTCCTCTCTGTTAGCAACCCCAAAATTGAGGTTGAACATCAGAAGAAAGGAACTAGCCTCTCCTGAATTGGATTCCAGAGCATATGATGATAATTGATATCCCAGAAGTACCAGTAGATCATTCAGGACCTCAAAAAAAAAAAGTATTTGAAGACCCATGCCATTTGGACTGCAATCATTGCGACACATGGATCAACCAAGGAAGAAGCTGAAAACCAGTATCTGTATAGGCATCATCCAGGTGTCCTCCCCATCTTTGCCAGCACTAGGCAACCAGTGTTGCTGACTAGGCATCAGCTTTCTAGCAGAGCAAAATGCCCACACAGTGGTTGAAGCATATAGCAAGTGACAGATGGTTCAAACTCATAAGAAGTGAGGTGTGTTATTGTGCAGAGGATGACTTTGAACAGCTAACCATTTATCATGGTAAAAAGAATGCCAAATTCTGACACCTCCTCCATCAGGTTGCCCCTGAGTACTAAGTTGCTTCATGCTCCATCTTTGGAAGGTAGGCCCTCCCTGTTTCACTTATGCAAGGAGGATTGTCATCTTCTTCTCAGACATTTGGTGTGCTGAACATGCAAAAAGCAACCTGTCAGGCATAAGAGTACAGCAGATATGATATTTGCCCTGAGGCAAGTTCAGGAGAACAATCTTTTTTACTCTGCCTTCATTGACCCAACAAAGGCATTGGTGAGGGGAGTATGGGTTTTTATTATATGGTGGATTTTTTTTAAAAAAATTGTGAACCACCTGGAGTCACCTGTGTCTGAGTTGAATGGCCATATAGATTTGTTTAATAAATAAATACATAAAATTTGCACTGTAAATAGGGAAGCTCTCCAGACCATCCTGAGACATGGAATGACAGGACAGGTTCTTTAAATAGTGATGCATCCAATTGGAAGTATCAATTGGAAAGTTATCTCTGTGATCTTTGCTGCTTGAATGCATGGACGAGGTGTCTCTGTAGTCATTCAAAAATGTTCTTTGCTGATGACTATGCACTCCTGGTGCATAAAGACAGCAATCTACAGTTGATGTTCAACAAATTCTCTGAAGCTGCTATGCTCTTGGCCTATCAGCCTAAACAAAGCTGAAGAACTTTACCAGCTCATGTCAAATACCAAGCCCATGGAACCAAGCCTTTTGCTGATTTTACTGTCAACTTGATGGGTAGAATAAACTAATAAAATTTAAATAGTGAGAGAGAAACTAAATTTAAGAGATATGAACAAAGCATATCAATGTTGACCAGTAAAGACCAAAGCAGTTAGTCATCCATTGTCAACTGAAATATCACACTATTTTCAAACAACCAGTTCACACATTTAACTACAGTAATCAAGAAAACAGTGCAAACAATTTATCTACTGTAAGTAACAGAAAAATGATATGCCTGTGTCCCTGTAATCAGAAGGGGTCAAACTTGTCTTGAGGACATTTTTATAATTTTATTTATTATAATCAGAGTCTAGATGGGTGAACCTCCTTCAACCTCCAAGAAATTGGGAATAAGGAATAAGGAAAATGTGAATAAGCCCTTCTTTATTTATAGCAAGAACACTTCCATGGATAGATGGAATATAAATGTGGGCTTTATAGTAATCTGTCAAATAAAGTTTTTTACAATAGCTGCTTTGCGGTATTCCCCCCCCCCCGTATTGTGCCATAAATCCCTTATTTTTTAAATGAAACTATAGCAATCATAAACAGAACTCATGTAAAGGCACCATGTAAAACAAATCTCATTATGCATCAAGCTTTTTCTTGATTATTTGCCAATCACTGGTTTATTTTCCTTTCCTCTTCTTATTCAGATTTGGTCTCCTGAACAGGAAATTATGTCTACAATAAGATCAGCTATATTTACCCAATAAACTGTGGAAGGGGTTCCTCCTTCCAAACAGTATATGTTACCAAGCAACATATTAAGAGTCCCTCCCTTCAGCTTCTGACCCCCACCCCAAATATAGTTGGTATGATAATCCATCATACAAAATGCACATCTCGGCTGTTATTTGACACTTATGTTGAAGGCAGAATTTAAGCCTTTCTATGTGTTGTGCTAGACCAGGTATACAATAAAAGGTTCCCTTCACCCCTCACCCCATCCAGCTGTTTTTATGCTCAGTGCTGTGCTGAAAATATTTCTCTCTCTCTCAATACATCTCTCTCAAAATGGTGCTGGCTTTTTTCCCCTCTTATTTTAGAGAAAGGTTGTAAAAGTTTTTTAAGACATGGAGTTAATCATTTCAACTTCCTGCCACAGCACTTTTCTCTGGAAAGATCATCAAGCATTTGTATCTGTTTTTGCCCTAAGTCATATGGAGTTATAAAATCTTTACTTGGAGATAGAATAGCAAAAACTTGCCAAAGCAATGCATTGGGGAAGCCACACAGCTGCTCAATAATATGCTATGTATGGGATATGCAAAAGAGCTCACTGCTCTTTCTGGAGTAAGACAGAGGCTGGTTTCTAATCCACTGGTAAATTATCAGTGTTTGCCACCAAATGCAAAGGTAGCAACGCCTCTGGAAACCAACTGCAAATATATAAAATTAGGGAAGCTGAATTATAATTAAGCCTTTAAGGTTTTTTTTTGTTATAAAGTTTTTTTTATTTTTTCCATTATATATACATACATATCCATCAGCAGTGTGTCGTCTGGCTTTATACCTTTTTCTTATACCTTTTTACAATTTTTTCTCATTACATTCCCTTTTAGTCTTTAATTTATTACACATTTTGTCTTGATATGTTACATTTCTTACTCATTTACTTTCTTCAGTTCCACATTCCTTTCTTTTGTTCTATCCACTTATAAAACTTCTCCCAGACCAAATAATATTCTATCTGTTCCTTATCTCTAATTGCTAGTGTTAATCTATTCATCTCTGCACAATCTAATATTTTCCTTATCACTTTTTCTTCTACGGGTAACTCTCCTTTTTTCCAATATTGAGCATATACAATTCTAGCTGCAGTTAGCACATGTATCATCAAATACCTATCCGCTTTTCTATAATTTTCTGGCAATATCCCTAGCAAAAAGATCTCTGGTTTCAGTTCAATGCGTTGCTGCGTCATCTCTTCTAACCATATCTTAATTTTAGTCCAATAGATT
>QLTV01004386.1:461870-482870 GCA_003457575.1 Thermophis baileyi
GAATAGAATAGAATAGAATAGAATTCTTTATTGGCCAAGTGTGATTGGACACACAAGGAATTTGTCTTGGGTGCATAAGCTCACAGTGTACATATAAACAGCAAGTAATAGGTCATAGGTCATAATCATAATTACAATCGTTAATCATAAGTTACAAACAACAATTGATAAATCTATTAGAAACCAATAGGAGAAGATTGTAGGAAAGATGAGATGAGAAAAGATGAGAAATGAGACAGTGCTATGGTAATTAAGTGTTCAGCAGAGTGATGGCACAGGGGGAAAATTTTTCTTTATATCTGGTTGTTTTGGCATGCAATGCTCTATGCAGCATCCTGAGGGGAAAAATTGAAATATATTATGAGAAGGATGTGAGGGGTCTGTAGATATTTTCTCACCCCTCTTTCTGGTTCATGCTGTATACAGATCCTCAATGGAAGGCAGGCTGGTTGCGACTGTTTTTTCTGCAGTCCTAACTATCTGTTGAACCTGTACCTGTTCTGCCTGGCTGCTGTGCCAAACCAGACAGTTATTGAGGTACAAATGACAGACTCGATAATTCCTCTGTAGAACTGTATCAGCAGATCCTTGGACAAGCTGAGCTTTCTGGGTTGACGCTGGAAGAACATTCTTTGTTGTGCCTTTTAACATTATGGTTCTAATGTTAAGGGGAGCATTTCATTGAGGCTGCCATCAGTGGCACCATCTTTAACGGAATTAAGCTCAGAGAAGCTCAAAGAACCCAACAGTTCAATCTGGAGCTACATTTATTGTTCACTCTTTCAAATTTTTTAAGATTTCTACAACAAGAGTACTTTAATCAAAGGGATAACTACAGAGATGTAAAACATTCACACCATCTGCACTGCTCCCCTCCTAATCTTCCCAGAGCAGGGAACCTACCTACCCACTTAACTTCTGCTGACTCTCTAAAGCAGATTACATTGTGAGAACCAGCAGAAATTAAACCAATCTTGAACTGGTGGAAATCAGAGATCGAAAGATCCTATGTGGCTTCTGCTCAACTTAGTAGGACTTGCCTAGCAGTACAAATGCAAAGAAACAGCCTGCAAGTATTAAAATAACTTCAATAATCAGGATTATCATGTCTTAATCTTCATCATCTAGTCAAAAAGTAGAACATCATTGGTGGGGGCTGGGGGGGGGACTCATCCTAACAGATCCATTTCTCTGAAAGATCATTAGCCTTTCCATCTGAATACTGAAAATGGAATAGAATTGAAAATTTACTGGCTCCTTCACATATTATTTCTTAGCAATATATGTGGCTGTTTGGGGGATTCATTGCTATTTCCTTTTATATACCTTAATATGGTTTACATGGGCATAAACTTCATGGAGCACAATGGGATTTCCTCTGAATATGCATAAGTTGGGGCTGTCCAATCTAAAAGTAAGAATCCTCCAAAGTTGCATTTTCCAAAAGGCCTGCCAACAGTTTGCAGGAGTACAACCAGATATTTGGACATATTCTGTAAGTAGCTCCCCAGTTACAAATACCAATTTATAGAGGTCAAGATTACTTTTCTCTTCTCCCTCTGGCCTCCCAGGATGCTCTCTGTTCCTTCATTTTACCTATCTCTTCTTTGTCAGCAGGTTGACATACATCCAGGTCAGGGGTAGGTTCTAACTTACCTCGCCGCCAGTTCGCTTCCTCCTGCACCGCATGGATGCGCGTGCATTTTGCACCGCGTGGCTGCGCTGCGCAGGCACGCAGGCACGCATGCGCGCACGCATGCGCATGCGCAGTGCTGAAGATTTGCAAAAAATCTTCCAAAAAAATTCCAAAAAAAAAGCCAAAAACAAGTTGGCGGCGCATGCGCAGTGCCGGGGACTCAGCTTCTGTGCATGCGCAGATGAAAAAAATCAGCAAAAAAAATCCCCCCCCCAAAAAATCCAAAAAAAATAATTCCAAAAAAAAGATGGCGGCGTCCACGGACCAGCACCGACAGAACCGGCTCTGTGACATCACCAGCGGTTTGCTACCGGTTCTATAGAACCGGTGCGAACCGGGAGGAGCCTACCTCTGATCCAGGTTAAATATTGGACTGCATCCCCTATCCTTTTTTTTTTTCCCAAGAGGATCTTTGGATAATAATTGGGATCCCCAAAGTGTTCTTGGAAATAAAATTATTACTGAGAGTGCCACTTTATTTTTAAGAATGCTAGCTTTGCAGTAAAAAAAAAAAGAGAGCTTAAAACAGCATCAAGTGGACCATGGAAAAGAACATCAAGTGGAGCATGGAATCTAAAAAGTGCCAAGGAAACTGTCAATAATGCCATCAGCTTTCATAGGCACCACGTATTTTTTTTAAAATCAGGAAACATTCCAACTATTCCTACCATCTATGCTCAGCTTTGTTGGAGGATCTTGTTAAAAGGTGATGAGTCTAACTACAGTATAGAGAGTATGAGATGTCTCATTAAAACAATGACACTGGTTAATTGCTGGGCACAATATTAGGTACTGAGCTATAAATCTCTGCACAACTTGAGGCCAGGCTATTTCCAAGACCACATTGTATTTAGATGAGCATTTCTATGTTTATTTTTATTTTATTTGTACCTGCCTTTATTATTTTTACAAGTAACTCAGAGTGGCAAATATATCCAATATACTGTACCTCCCTCTTCCTATTTTCCCCACAACAACCACCCTGTGGCTGGCCCAAGGTCACCCAACTGGTTTCATGGCTAAGGTGGACTACAACTCACAGTCTCCCATTGTTGTTTTTTTGCTTGGTACCTTAACTGCTAGACCAAACTGGTCCTCGTGTTGTGTTGTGTTATGTTGTGTTGAGTTACATTACATTATGTTCCTTGGGAGAGGCCTTTCTTTTGCCCTGCTTCCATGGGAAGAATGTACAGCTTCAACATGAACCTAGGAGTGGCCCATTCAGTAGTTGTTCCCGAGCTCTGGAATTTCTTCCCAAAGGAAATCAGACCAGCTCTATCTTCAGTGTATTTATGTTGGCAGGCAAAAAAACCCTTTCCTGATTGGGCTTTATAACGTAGACTTAGTTTAACTTAGACTTGTTTTTAACTTTAGACTTAGTTTTTAACTGATGGCTACTGTTTCTTTTTTTTTTAAAGTATGCATATTAAATATGTTTAATTTTATTTTATGTAGTAAACTCTTTTATGCTTTTTGCTATTAGCTGCTCTGCATATTACTTTTGGCAAATAAGCAACAAAAGCCAACAGTACTATGATATCATTATGTTTTCTAAATAGAACCTTACAAATTTTGAGTTGATGCAAGAGGAATGCATCACACCAAGTAAACTCTTTAGTATTACTGTATATAAAATCATGCCCCAGTTCATAAAATTCATGAAGCCCTAATATAGTTTGTTTTATTTTTGTCTATTGTGCAAATACGACTGTAAACTAAGTTTTATGGCTGGGTATGTTATTTGAGCCATCACTGTATGGGTGAATTTCTGTAGCAGCCTATGATGTTGAAACTGACATGTTCTAAGTATATTCTTCCTTTTCATGGGAAATTGAGACAAGTTCTTATTTCTCCAAGGAATGGAGGAAGCTGTTTTACACAAACACTGCCCATTAGTTGTCCATATCTGTTAATAAGGACCAGTACTAAGATTTCATAGAATTGTGTTCCAGCCCTACTGAGCAACGTTAATGACTGAAAGTGAAATTGTCTGCATGCAACACATGTAAACAATGTTGACTAGCAATGTTGACTGTCATAATTAGCATTAATTGGATAATCTTAAAGCTAGGAGTTTTGCAGTAATTGACTGGGGAAAAAAGTGGTTTACAGAATGACTTGTGTAAATATTTAACTCCACTGAAAAGGAAATGCAATTAACATTTTTCACATATATGCACACACTTACATAAATAGTGACAGTTTTTCCACTGGAGTAGAGGAAAACTACTTCAAATATTTTATTTTTTAAGTTTTATCCTAGTTTCACTCCTGGCCCCAAGCTTTCACATTCTAGTATTTTAGATTTGGCCTCACTGGATAAATGGGTATTAATTTTGCAAATCAATTGCAAAAATTGCAGCTCCCTCTCTCCCTCCCACCTCACCACCATAGCACTGTTTTAAATTCACTAATATTTTGAGGGGTTCTGAAATGGGTTAGGTTTTGCAGCTTCCCCTGTTCTCTGCACTATCTTCTCTGCCCTTTTTCTGATATGAAGGGCAGATGCCCCACTGAGCTGTAGGGAGCTCCTTGCTGGGCAAGCTGTAATTATGAAGTATTTACTCAGCTCTCTTCTCTCATGGTCTCATATGCCATCCAGTTGCACGTGGCAGCCAATCCCTCCTTTCCTTTTCTTTCCCCATTTACTTGGCTGCAGTACTGAGTGAGCAAGCTCAAGTGCTAATTATCTCCTCCATGAAGGAGCTGTGTAGAATACAGTACAAGCCAAGCAGTGGAGAGATTTATGTAAACTCCAAACTGGATCTGCCGTGCAGTAGGGGGAGGGAAAAAGAAACTGTTCACTCTTCAATTGCAGCCAAGTCCATCAGCTTCCAGTCTGAACATCAACAGTTTTACAGAGGTTCAATTTCAATAGAAAAAAAGATAGGTTTCTAGTCCTCAAAGTGGAAGAAAAACTTTAAAACATCATTGCCTTCTAGAGGACCAAGACGAGAGAGAGAGAGAGAGAGAGAGAGAGAGAGAGAGAGAGAGAGAGAGAGAGAGAGAGAGAGAGAGAGAGAGAGAGAGAGAGAGTTATCCGAATGGATGTCATTTTGGAGTACAAGTAGTCCTCAACTTGCAACCACAATTGAGCCCAAAATTTGTCATTGCTAAGCAAGGCAGTTGTTAAGTGAGTTTTGCCCCATTTTATGACAGTTAAGTAAATCACTGCAGTTGTTAGTAACACGATTGTTAAGTGAGTCTGAATTCTCCAGACTGACTTTGCTTGTCAGAAAGTCGCAAAAGGTGATCACATGACCCCAGCCATGACTCTGCAACCGTCATAAATACATGCCAGTTGCCAAGAGTCTGAATTTTGATCACGCGGCCATGGGAACGCTGCAATGGTCATAAGTGTGAAAAACGATCATAAGTCACTGTTTTCAGTGCTGTTGTAATTTCAAATGGTCACTGAACAAAATGATTGTAAGTCAAGGACTTACTACCATTTGTTCAGTGACCATTCGAAATTACAACGGCACTGAAAAAAGTGACTTATGATCGTTTTTCACACTTACGACCATTGCAGCGTTCCCATGGCCACGTGATCAAAAGTGTTAAGTACTGAGATTACAATTAAGACTGCATAGTTTACAGTCAGGTCCTCCATTCAGGCGGGAGAATGGAGAGCCCTGATTGGCTGGTTACACTGACAGCTCCCTATATAAAGCCGGCTGTCAGATTGGAGTGTTGCTGGAGACTGTACATAGTGTCAATAAAGAGCTGTTGAATTCTACCAAGCCTGAAGCCTCTTCTGTCCCAGAATTTAACAAAAAGACTACCTATAGTCTTTAGAAATCTCTTATCAACTTCATTCCTAACTTCTTCCTCTCTTGCTATTACCTGTTGATATTCCTTTCCCTTCATGTCTCTCCTCAATTTGTACCATTCCAGGATATTTCCAGACAGCACATTCTGTTCACAAAGGGAAGCTGCATAATGTTGCCCATTAAACGGATCAAAAACTTCTCACTGGAAAGTTGAGGCTCTCCTGATACCTGTGGATCCTTTTCAGGTCCCAGGCTGAAGTTTTATCTGTGTTTCTCCTCTGATACAAAGCTGCTTTTTTTTTTTCATTTTTGTAAAGCTTCCCTTCTTCTTTTCCACTCACTGAGGCATTCTAGCTCCATTCTCTCCTTTTATCTAAGATGATCTGACGCCAGACAGCATAGTGGATTGGTTTCGTCTGTCACAGCAGGCTAGAGTCAACACATTGACATTAAAGGTCACATTTTGGATCTTATTATACCTGGCTGGCCAGGAAAATCTCCGGAGCATGATTTAATTTCTCTCTTTCTCTTTTCAACTGCTAACCCCTCTCCTGGGCGCTGCCTCTCTTTCTAAAATTTCAGCTGTCCCCTGCAGCCTCAGACAATGCCTTTAAAAAAGGCCAGCTCAGCTGATGGCAGTGATTTTCCTGTTACTAATCTTTAGAAGGCAGGGATTTAACTCTTCCATGGTATGGTTGTTTTATTAGCTTGTATTGAAGTGGCAGCCCCATGAGTAAAAAGCAGAGGAGCACCCCAAGTGGAAAGCAAAGGCTACAAGGTGCAGGCTTAGAAAGTTACAACTTTTCCTAATCTGAGGCCTTCCAGAAACGCTGGGTGAAAACTCCCTAAATTCCTAGACAGTGGGGAAGATGGGAGCCAGGGCAGGACTAAACTAGTCATTTGTCTGTCTAGTTTTCCCATGAATTTCTCAGAGAATCTAACTTTCTCTAAGAAATCTATTTTCTGGGCAAATATGAACCTGCTACAACGTCTTGGTCATTATGAGTCACCACAGTACACATGTAGTCCAGAGCACTGAATCTAATCCAATCTAAACTAATCAACATAAAGTATTCCATATCAGTATGACAGCTGAAAAGCACTACGGATGGATGGAATACATATAAATGTCTGTAGACTTCCTGATGCCTTTACTGCATCCAAACTGAATTACCGCAATACCTTCCGTGTGAGTCTGCCCTCAAAACAGCTTAGACACTACATTTGCATAAAATAATTGCTTGAAAAATGTCTGCAGTTCATCGTTCTATACTTTTATATACTCTACCAGAGTATATTTATGTGAAATTCAAGCTACTAGTGTTTTCCTCTAACATCCTAATTACTTGAATCCAGAATAAATCAAAGATTGGCCGATAACACAATTGTGGACAGGAGCATTCCTGTGTGGTAGGTCCTTCTTTCTGCACAGACTTCCCTAGCAAAAAAAATTTCCGCATCCGTATTTTTAGATCAGCTGTTCCTACTGGGATTTCACTGATCTCAAGTAGAAGTCTGCACCCTGTTTTTATTCATTTAGTTCCTTTATAAGGCTTCTTGAAACTCTGGTGCAATCCAACTATTTTATAGAGGATTAAAAAGATCATACTATATCTACTTGCATATAGGTCCATCCACCAATAAGTCAACCCTTGAATTTTTAACCAAAATACCATGAAAAACTGCACCACTCATAGATAAACAGACCCACGTTGTTCATGGTATTTTGGTTAAAAATTCAAGGGTCCAATACCAACAAATATATACATATGAAATACAGATACCTTTACAAAGCATTATTGCATTTGCCCATAGGTAAGCCCATCCAGATAACGTGAACCCGATTTTTGGAGTGCATTTTGGCACCTAAAATCATCAGCTTAACTATGAATATATATATTTAATATATTTTTATTGAAACTTTAAAAAAAAAGAAGATAAAAACAATGCAAACTAAGAAGGAAGAAAAAAGAAGAAGAAAGCAAAGAGAAAGCAAAAAGGCAAGAAAAGAAAAAAGCTGAAGAAAAATAGAAAAAAAAAAGGCAAAGAAGTGGCTTCCGATATTCTTCACAGCAGACATAAGATATGTTTTAACCTCTGCCTCTAAAGTTACATCATAATTCCCCTCTCTCTATAATCTGGAGATTGTCATTGTCCAATCTATAGATTACGATTGGTGACACGTAGGAAACCCACAGGTCCTTCTTTTGCAGGCTTTCAATCAGTAGTGGGTTTCACTTACCTTTGCTACCGGTTCGGGAACGGGAGCGCACGCGCAACGCTTCTGTGCATGCGCAGAGCATTTTTGATGACATCCGGGCGGGTGGGTGGAGCCTCCCACTGCCGCCGCTACCGGTTCGCCCGAACCGGTGCGAACCGGTAGCAACCCACCACTGCTTTCAATGAAAAGAAATACCAGGAGGTGTCAGAGTAAGATTGCTTCACCTTTTGAACAAGACAGTGAGAAAATTGTTTCACTCAATTCAGGCAGACTGGAGGCTTTTCTTTTATTACTTCCACAATGGCAAAGGTTAATTTATTGATCAGAAGAGACAACCCAATTGCAATAATTAAAATTAATTCATGTCTCTGGGTAACACAGGGCACAGATGGCAAGGAGGGGGGACAGAAATTGGAGACAAAAGAGACTATTAGCAAAATATATTACACTGAAGGCAAATATAAAACAAAACAACAATTTTAAAAATCCACCAAGAAATATACTTCTCACCTTGGAAGGAGAAAAGGTGTCAGCTCCAGATTGTTCATTAGCCTTCATTAGGTTATGGGATGACTCCTCATGGGGAGGAGGAAGGGGACCTAGACCTATCCGTATATTCCTGCATCCCCCAGCCCACCATATCATGGGACCCCATTTATCTAACCACGCTAATCCTAAGACAATCTTCTTGGTTATACTTGGAACCACTATGTAATGTATATCCTCTTTATGTTCACCAGTCTCTAAGGTTACACATTCTGTGACGTGCGTCGCCGGTCGTCCCCCCAATAAGGAGCCATCCATTTGTTCGAACCTAATTGGCCTTTTCAGTTCCCTTGTCTGTACTCCTAACTCCTGAGCAACAGCTGCCTTCATCAGGCATCGGGTACAGCCTGAATCTATTAAGGCTGTGCCGGGTCTATGCCAGCCCGACACTCCTACCACCACGGGTATAACGAATGGCTTTATTGGAGCACTGACCATAGGGTCCGCCTCGCCATCCTCGTCGCTGCCACTAGAAGTTTGGATCACAGGGACATCAGACCCTTCACTTCTTGAAGTCAGCGGGATGGTTTGGTGGGCCACCCGGGATTTCTCAGAACTCGGCCTCGTGCTCTTCCTCGCCATGCTCTTCTGCATGGTGGACTTGTCTGTAGTCATCCATGGCCTTATCTCGGAGCATTCTGCCGCCCGGTGCCCTGGTTTCCCACAGCGAAAGCATGTAAATGGGGGTCTCGGCAACGGGGCCTCTGTTACAGCAGCCATTGGTTTGGTTGGTAAATTGGCACTTGACCGTGGTACACTCCCGGAAGGACGAACCAGCATTATGAACTGGAGCAGGTGTTGGATTCACATTGGCATCAAAACCGATTACAGTATCTTGTGTTGTAGAAAGGGTATCCACTGGCAGACGCCACGTGGATTCGTAGGGAGGATATCCGGGCTCCCAGACTTATTGCTCACTTCCACCAACGCTATCCAAACAAACCGGGGGGGGGAGTTGGGCCCTAACATGGGTGCAACCGCGGCACATGTCCATTCCACAAGTCACCATTTTCCTTACTGTCTTGCAGGTGGCGTCTCCATGGTAGGGGGGCCGCATGTCAGCTCCGATGAGCCCTCCGGCCCGGAGCTGACATTCAGGGGGACAGTATGATACGGGCGAGCTGGGGGATGACGTCTGACACCAGAAAAGCCGACTAGCAGCTGGGTGTCAGCTATAGCGCTGCCAGATGATGTCAGATGCCGGGAAAGCCGACTAGCAGCTGGGTGTCGGCTATAGCACTGTCGGATGATGTCAGAAGCCGGCAAAGCCAACGAGCAGCTGGGTGTCAGCTATAGCGATTCTGGAAGAGGCTCCAGCAGCGGATTGGAGGAACGTTAATCACCTGGGTGTTGCGCGTGGCAGTTAAAGGTGATGGGGTGCACACAGCGCGCAGGTTTGACACAGACTACACTTTGATTCAAGAGTGTTTATCAGTACGTGCCGGAGAAGCCGAGTAAAGAAAATTGCAAACCAGCATTGTCTTTGTGGTTATTTATACCAAGACTTATTTCAGAACCTGACAAAAGGAGCTGCTAAATTAATTTTTATTTCTTCTTTCATTCAATTGTAGCCAATTCTCAGAGATTGCCCTGCAGTTTTCTTGGCAAGAAGTGATTTGCTGTTGCCTCCTTCTTAAGGCTGAGAGAATGTGTCTGGCCCAAGTTCACCCAGCTGGTCTGTACCAGCTTACCAAAGGTAAGACTCATGGTCTCCCAGTTTCTAGCCTGATGCCTTAATGAATGGTTTAAGTGAGGCTCTAAATCAGGGGTCTCCAGCCTTGGCAACTTTAAGACTTGTGGACTTCAACTCCCAGTTGAAGTCCACAAGTCTTAAAGTTGCCAAGGTTGGAGACCCCTGCTCTAAATGGTTAACTGGCTCTCTAAATTAAATATAATCTTATCTCACTCCCCAAGAGAAAAAAAGATTTGGGGATAGGATCAGGTAGTTAAATTACAGATCATAGATTTTCCATAATAAACATATTCTAGGGTCCCATAAATCTTTGGTCTTTTCTGCCCACTTGGCATTCAAAGAAAGCTAAGCAACCGGATGAATTTAAAGCTAAGCAGCTCAAAAAAGAAAGGGGAAAAAAGATACAAAGAAGTGGCTTCTTCACAGAAATTATAAGTACAATTACATTTTAACCTCTCTCTCTAAAGTTACATTGTGATACCCTTCAGGGACAAAGGATTCAAGAAGATCCCTATGATCGTATGATGTTGGGATCTCAGTGGTGGCCAGATTTCAATCTTTCGGGTGTGAGAGCTTTTCCTTTATTTTGGAGAACTGATTGCTTATATTGGAGAAAATTAAGGATATACTCAGAAACAGCACTGGAATGAAACATAGAAGCTACCATTACTTCTTAGTCTTTATTTCTGGGAAGTCACCTCCATCAGACTTCTTTTGTTCTTTATCAACCATTTAATCAGAGTATGGAAAGAAGAGCAAGAGAGAAAAACGTCTTTATAACTCCAAGAATGTGGTAATAACAGAGTTCTTTATTTTCATTTTCCTTTCTGCCTTTTTAGAAGTTTGTAACTTAGTGCCTTCCAGATATGTTGGGAGCACAACTCCTGGGAATTATAATCCCTTGGGAAAGGCTGTTTAAGATTATAAATGCAGGAACTTTTAAAAAAAATAACTGAACTGCACTCAGAGCTTTTCTAATTGGTGAGAGAATGAATAAATGTTTTAAACAAGCCATCCCACTCATAAAACAACTTTCTTTTCTACTTTCCCCCTGTCTGAAATCAACTTTGTTCCATACAATTCAATTTGGAGTTTCTGTAAATGAAATTTGCATGTAACCCTGGAGTGGCTGGAAAGCCGGCAGCCCAGGTTCAAGACCCAAGCTCCACGTAACAGGGTGAGCTCCTGTCCTTGCTCCAACTCCTGCCAATCTAGCAGTTCGAAAGTATGTAAAAGCAAATAGATAAATAGGTACCACTTTGGTGGGAAGGTAACAGTGCTCCGTGATGTCATGCTGGCCACATGACCATGGAAATGTCTTCGGACAGCGTTGACTCAATGGCCTTGAAATGGAGATGAGCACCCCCCCCATATTCGGCAATGACTAGCAAGTAAAATCCACAAGGACTTTTTTTTTCCATGCAACCCCAACTATATGCCTATTTCTGAATTCTAAAAGAATATGTCCAGAACAGAAATCGAAAACTAGCTTTTATAGAAAAAAAACGTTTGCCTGGAAGAACAAGTTAAATTACAAAGTGAGCCAGCAAATGTCTGGAAAAGAAAAAAAGAAAAGAATTGCTGTAAGAACTGGTTCCTAAAATCTATATACGGTACCTTCTGCAATGCACACTTAAAGCCAAACTTAGAACTAGCTTAAATGTAGATAGATGGCAATGAAGCCTTAGAATGTGTTTGTCAGAAAAAGGTTGTCTTGAGTGTGGGTCCAAAATAATCTCATATAATTCATTTGAAGACAGATCTTTTTGGGTGGGACTGTGGTAGTAGTGGTATCTCCTTATACTTTTCTCCCCCCCCCCAAAACATTAAGAGAATAAAACTGAGATAAGATGCCATAGCTTTGCCCTTCTGCAGCATTCACATGCCACATGTGTCCCTTTTCCTAAATAATAATGCAAAGAAAAGAGCAGAGAAATTCCTAGAGGGAGAATCTTAAATTAATGAGAGCCGATGATAAAGACTCTGATGGAGTGTCCATTGCAATAAGAAAGTAGAGAGTCCCAATATACAGGACAAGCTTTGGCCATCTGCAGAGTTCACTGTTAAGGCCTATTGAAAGTTACTATGTCTTAGGACAAGAAAGTAATAGAAAACCACATTAGAACGAGTACTAGTAGGAGTGCGTGGCTTTAGCCCAGTGAAAGTAGAATCATGTGTTTTAGTCGGAAGCCCCAACTGTTTAAAAGCAGACTTGTGAGAGACACAAAGGAGCAAAGAAAGCATTTCCTTATATTCAGATATATTAAATGAAGCACTAGACAGTCTCAGAAACTATTCAATGAACTAGCTGCTAGAACAATAGAATAAACTGAAACCAAGGTTTAGATATTACACTGTATTCTGAAGTCAAACAGCTGGAACAAGGGCTGAAGCTCCACCTGGTGGCCTGACTGAGAATTACCAATGCAATGCAATAAAGTCTTGCTCAGATCCAGGTAGTTCCTGAATACATCGATACCGTTTTCTTAGCAACAACAAAGAAATCATTTGCCATTGGCTTCTTCTGTTTTAGGATTATTTTTTTTTACTTTCCTGTCTCAGCTGCAGCTACTCTTTCCCATATTTGGCAAACAAAAGGAAACACCCTGGCATACTCTTGTTCTAATCTGCTCTCTATAACACCACTCCTTAACTGAAACAGAACTGGTTGCATTTTGTTCTCGTTTAGAAGGTACATTTTTGGACATACCAGTGACCCCAGAGAGAAATGAGACCCTGAAAAGTTAAAAAAAAAACCCTAGGCCAAATGGGAAGGAACTTTATATAAATAGAAGCTGGCATCATAGCTATCCATGGCCGTTGCAACATAGGTTTTAGCAATCAAGTGATACACCTCCAGGTGTATCATATTTAGTATCATATGTACTATCATATCCCATTGAAAGTGTTCTGACCTAGGCTTTCCCAAAAGCACGAAGCCGACTCCACGTCCCGATAAAACCCCTTTTATTTAGTTTACAGTGAATTCCTCTCCAGCAAAGTCCCGTCCAACAGTTTTTCAAGATATTTCCCAATTACAGACCTTTATCAGGCTTGGAGAGCTGCCAAGCCGGTATCTTTCAGACTCTACACTGTAGAAATTATTGACATAGAGACATGGTTTCCAAGCAAGGCATTTCCGAGCTAGGATTCTCTCTGGGTATGAAGCTTTTATGTTTCTGAGACCTCTGTGTGTTCAGAAGCCTCCTTTGCTCGGATCTGCGTTTATTTTTTATAGCAAAATTCTTATGCACACAAGTACAAATATTAACTCACCCCAAAAATAGCTAACTTCGTAACAATGCAGATAAATGGTTAATATATAACATATAGTATACAGACAGATCATATCAAGGTGTGATTGCTAGTTTAAACAGAAGAGTGTTTAATTAACTTTTTACCCTAGATAAACAGAGGATAGAGAAACTTAAATAGAACAAAAGAAGCAGGATGTTTTGTCTAATCCAATCAAGACTGGCATGCCAAATCATTGAATGATTGACAACCTACACCTGCGGGTGTCCATTCCTATGCCACTTTGAATGCCTCTTTTCAGTTCTCTGATGGGTCAGTCAGGGAGAGCGAGCATTGATTAACTTGTGAACTTGGTGGCAGCTAAGGTGGTGATGACTTGGCTTCAATTGCTTTTGAAGGAGGAGGGCATTCATCATCCACCTGTGGCCTTACTCACAAGTCGACCCTTGTTCCTTAGCTGTTCCCTTCATCTGGCAACTCTGCGCATGCGCACACTGGGAACAGGCTCCAGCTGTTCGTCTGCCTCGCTGATGTCTGACTCCGGAGGCAGCTGATAACTGTCATATGGCCCTGGCCCCATCTCTGCCTCCGACGCAGAGCACTCGTCAGAGCCTTCCCCAGACTCCAGGACTGGCCCATGTTCCTTACCAACCTCCTCACTGTCCGAATCTGCTGCCAGCTCTGCTGGCCGCTGGCGGGCCACAACAGAAAGAGCCCGTTCTTCCACTACCTTTAAACCTTGCAAATTCAAAAAGGAACTGTACTTCTTCCAGTTTGTTTTTCCCTACAATGAGAGGTGACCCTTCCCTCTCTTCCATTATTGTAATTTGATACCAGATCTGCTACACAGCAGATAAGGGGGAGGTAGATAAGTCTATGGAGGGAAGCATCAGGAGAAACATAGCCTTGGTCTAAGGCAGGAGTCTCCAAACTTGGCAACTTTAAGACTTGTGGACTTCAACTCCCAGAATTTCTCACCCGGCCATGCTGGCTGGGGAATTCTGAGAGTTGAAGTCCACAAGTCTTAATGTCGCCAAGTTTAGAGACACCTGATGAAGGTAAACCTTTAGACCATGTGAAAGTTTTTTATGTCAAGCAGCACAAGGTAAATTGTTGCCCTCTCTTCCCACGGTGGACCACTTGCTCTTTTGATCTTGAACTATTAACTCTCTGGTGATGGGAAGATGTGAATGCAAAGGAATCTAGGGCTGAGCATGCCATGTACCTGAGTGGTTGAACAGACGTTTTGCTATCAGGAGCCAGTTTTGTCCCTGGCTAGACAAGACTCCTGTCCTGGATGGTTCAGAAACCATGGAAGCCATCTCCAATCTGACTAGGCCACCTCCTAAAAGAACGTCCTAACAACCATCAGACTTTGCCTAGCTAGCCCCAGCACCCTGCAACATTTTTTTCTCAAGGGTAGAGCTAATTGTAGCATAAGAGGTCCAAAAGATTGTGTCTCCTCATGTAGCTGCAGCTTCTGAATATTATTCAAGCAGTATAAGAAAGAACAGTGCCAAAACAGATTAAAAACAGCTTGGGCTATATACTAAATGCATTCCTTCTACCAAGCAGACCTCTAAAATAAGTCTCTGAGTTTGGAAATCTCTATCCAGAGATAGAGCCAAAGTGTAATAAAATGCTACAAGGTCCATCTATCATTTAAGAAACTTTAACATTCTTATTAAGCATCCCCTGCTAAGCCCCTAAGGGTGGTTCAGAGAACCCATGTGTTGTGGCCCCTCCAGCAGCCAAATCAGAGGAGGAGGAGGCGTGGGAGTCATGGTCAGCATCAAGGCAACCTGAGAGCTCCGAGGGGGAAGAGGGAATGGAGCTGGCAGAGAGAGAGGCAGAGGCAGAGCCTGGGCCGTCTGTCAGCCCTCAGATGGAGAGTCAAAAGCCCCAAGGTCTGGAGGTGGCTGATGAGGAAGAGGAGGAACATCTGGGTCCAGTGCCTGACATGCGGATGCACAGAAGGCAGAGAAGAGGAAATCCGTGGGCCGATCCTTGGGAAGGAAGAGCCACCACTGCTAGTGAAGCCCCACCCTAGTTCTGGGGATAAAAGGCAGGGGGCGGAGATGAATAGATGTGGCAGACAACTATTCATCTCCCAGCCGGCCGGACTTGTTAGCCTGCGTTGAGAGAGAAACTTTTTGCTGGGGCTGCTGGCGCTCCTAATAAAGGAATCTTTGAGTTAACTTCAGAGGGTTTGTTGTGTTTGGGGAGCTGGGTCAGAACACCATGCTCATCAAAATGTGGTTAAAATCAACTTCATTATCCTGACCACGGTACAGATTTCCTGGGGCTTCTCCAACATCTGGAGAATCTTAGATTCCTAGGGTTTAAAAATAAACAGTTTGTTGCAATGTTTTACTAGGGCTGCAGTGAAGCCTAACACTCTGGTTTCAGTTCTGGATTTTTGTACACTGTTCTGTATGATGTAGAGCTACAATGAAAGTAGAAAGGCTGAAAGCTATCTACCCTATAGAACAGTAGTGGGTTCTAAAACCCTTTACTACCGGTTCATACGCGCAGAAGCGTCCCGGGCGGGTGGACGGAGCGTCCCAGGTGGGTGGGCGGAGCGTCCTGGGTGGGTGGGCGGAGCATCCCAGGTGGGTGGGCAGAGCCTCCAGCCACCACCGCTACCGGCTCTAAGAACCAGGCCGAACTGGGAGCAACCCCCAGCTGCTATAGAACTATTATTTTATTCATATGGAAATATGTTGAGAGTTGGGACAGGTTTCTGATTGGCAGCTCATGACAATCTATGATGATTTTCAAAGTCTTTTAAAGAACCTGCTTCCAACTTGGGAAGAGGGCCACATAAAGTATTTCAAGGGCAAAGAATGGAATTAGTTGAAATGGGTATGAAATTGGGACTTTGAAGATGACGGCAACAGAATTATGTTTGTGAGATGGCCTTTAAACCGTTCCTGAAAATAAAACACAAATAATCCCTTACACTTGTTTAGTCATTATTCAAGGAAGATTTAAGTACAGTTTGCTATTTATATATCCCTCCAAGGAGTCACAGTGTAGCACAAGCAATGAGAACTCCAGAAGTTTGAGATGACAGGAGTGAGCAAGTTACAGGGAACGGGTTTCAACCTGAGTCCTAATCAGGGACATTCCTAAAAAGAGCCAGCTCTCATTTTTTTTGTTTTTGCAGATAGTATTTCCAAGTATATCCCAATCCCTAAAAGTATAAAGAGGATGCCCATCTCTGTATTTTATTTCCTTTTTCAAAAGCAAGCTGTTGGCTTGGTTAGGTTTTAAGCCAGCGGTCCACAACCTTTCCGGGTTTGTGGACCAGTGTGGGGGAGAGGGGAAAGTTCCACGCAAGCAGCAGGCACGCACCTGCCGCTCACACAAATGGAACTTCCCGCATGCACTTGCCCGCCACCCAGTGGTGAAATCCAATTTTTTTTTACTACCGGTTCTGTGGGCGTGGCTTGGTGGCCGTGGGTGTGGCTTGGTGGGCGTGGCTTGGTGGGCATGGCAGGGGAAGGATACTGCAAAATCTCCATTCCCACCCCACTCTGGGGCCAGCCAGAGGTGGTATTTGCTGGTTCTCTGAACTACTCAAAATTTCCGCTACCGGTTCTCCAGAACCTGTCAGAACCTGCTGGATTTCACCCCTGCCGCCACCTAAGCAAATGGAGCGCCCATCACTTTTGCAACCCATTTCCAAACAGGCCTCATCCTGGTACTGGGCTGCAGCCCAGAGGTTGGGAACCCCTGTTTTAAGCAATACAAGCATACAGCAAGAGTCAAGAGAAGATGACAGAACATAAAGGTCAAGAGGAACAAGCAAAAAAAAAGAGAACTGCTATGAGAAGAGCCCTATTATGGGTACTGAGTATGCCACAATGTGGTTTTGTTGGGTTTGGTTTAATGGGTCTTGTGAATTCATCCATTCTCTTTCGAAAAACATGGGGGTGCGACTTATCATGCCATGTGAACATATTTATTTACATTTATCTATCTATCTATCTATCTATCTATCTATCTATCTATCTATCTATCTATCTATCTATCTATCTATCTGAATTTTATAAAATTTAAACTGAGCCCATCTCAGTCTTTTGATTCTGGGTGACTCAAAATGCAAGAAGGAAGACAAGAAGTCATAAAGCAACATTACAGTAAAATTATATCTCAATCAAATTATGCAAGTCAGGTTCTACTGACCACCTAGCCCCTGCATTTGAGAGAAAAATTAGGTTTTGTCGGGAGGCTAACAAAGTTGGAGCCATCCAGGTCTCAGGGAATGCTATTTGCTGAGCATGTGTAGATTATATAAATACTTTGTAATATCTAGAGTACAAAGAGTAAGAATGTTTGCCTAAATATCTGTATTGTTACTAAGCTGATCAATTCCACATGCTGCTTGAACAGATGATTCAAAACAAAATCATATTTCATGAATGAAGGCAGATATGCCCCAGGATAATGCTGCAGGATCCAATCTGTGTCGGTCACAGATTCTTTTCACATCTGTGACAAATCTGTTCTCACATTCTGGTAGAGAGAGGTTCCCTGAGGATGGGCTCCAGCACGAGAGCATCTGAGTAGATGTTTAGGTTTATCTATTACAAGTAATTAAGTACAGCTATGTCTCCCTCCTTTAACAAGTGCTGCTCTTGTTAAAGGGGTTTCTTGTGACAGATTGAGAACCCTATCTATTATACTACTGTTTTCTTTTCTTTTTTAAAAAAATGCAAATCCAATTCTTCCATCCTTTCACCTTCCAAGCTGAGTAAAAAGATCAAGGAAAATTGAAGAAGCCACAGCTATAGTACTAAGCGATTGTCTCTTTTTCAGTCATGGTCATAGAAATATAGAGCTTCTAGTCCAATTTCCTGCTCAAGCAGGAGATCCTATATCATTTCAGACAAATGGTTGTCCAGTCTCTTTTTGAAAGCCTACGGTGATGGAGCATCCACAACTTCTGAAGGCAAGTTATTCCATTGGTTAATTGCTCTCACCATTAGGAACTTTCTCCTTAGTTCTAGGTTGCTTCTTTCCTTGGTTAGTTTCCAACCATTGTTTCTTGTCTTGCCTATTGGTGCTTTGGAAAATAGTTTGACCTCCTCGTCTTTGCAGGAGCCCCGCAAATATTGGAACAGTGCTACCATGTCCCCCCAGTCCTTCTTTTTATTAGACTAGACATACCCAATTCCTGCAACCGTTCTTCCAGGGGTGAAATCCAGCAGGTTCTAACAGTCCTGGAGAACCGGTAGTGGAAATTTTGAGTAGTTCGGAGAACCGGCAAATACCACCTCTGGCTGGCCCCAGAGTGGGGTGGGAATGGAGATTTTGCAATATCCTTCCCCCAGGAGTGGGGTGGGAATGGAGGCTGTATACCACCTCTGGCTGGCCCCAGAGTGGGGAGGGAATGGAGATTTTGCAGTATCCTTCCCCTGACACGCCCACCACACACCATGCCCACCAAGCCACGCCCACAGAACAGGTAGTAAAAAAAATGGATTTCACCACTGCGTTCTTCATGTTTTAGCCTCCAGCCCCCTAATCATTTTTGTTGCTCTTCTCTGTACTCTTTCTACACAGATACTATCAAGTCTGAAAATAGTTACGATGCATGCGTGATTTTAGCAAAACATTCAAAAAGCCACTGAGAAGTGGAAACGTGAAAGTACAGCGAAGGGTTTAGGGAGAATGTCTTAAGTGCAGGATTTTGTCCCATACTTATTAAACAAAAGGAATCTGCTATGGCAACTGTTGCTTGGCTACTTCATTCAGGGACATTCTACAGCACAAGCCCCCAGGAAGGAGAGAGGACTGTCTAGGAAAAAAATGCAGAGTGATAGATCAGATACTCTATTGCAGCAAACACAGCGAAGAGCCTTGTGGCGCTTTAAGGACCAACAAACTGATTGATTTGTGCACTCCAGACCTCATCGTGATGCACAAAGTGCTATCCTCAATTAGAAATACATATGATTGGGCCAGTCTTAAAACTCATGATTGGATGATGGAACTATAGAGGGAAATGCAGAAAGCACATTTAAAGGTATTTATATATTAATAACAGCGTCCATTCCAAAACACATTGGTATATTTTAGATGCTTTAGGTGGTAGTAGTAGTTGAAAGCAAGCCATGTTTAGCTGTTCTCTGAGTCCATTTTTCAGTACGATAGCTTGTTCCTGGATACTACATAGTCTATTGATATTTTTCCCCAGTTTGTTGTGGGTAAATTAGATAGTTTGAGTCATAGACATCCACAACTAATCATGATGCAAGCAGTGGCAGTGTGATTTAAACACTTTATATATGTACATCTGACACAAGGACATAAATTGCAGGGTTTTCATCATGACATCGCCATGCATATTTTGTTCCTTTCTTCCCCACATCCCTCACATCCATCTAGGGTAAGCCAGCCAGAGTCATTCTGGAGGCCGGCAGCTTCCATTATCGATGTATCTGTCTTCCTATATCTATAGTATGAGAAATGGCTGGTTTGTCCTTTAGCCGGTTCCTTGAAAGAAGTTTTTCAGTTCATTTAATATACAGGTAGTCCTCGACTTACGACAACAGAGCCCCAAATTTTTGTTGCTAAGCGAGACATTTGTTAAATGAATTTTGCCCCATTTTACAATTTTCTCGCCACAATTGTTAAATGAATCACTGCAGTTGTTAAATTAGTGACACAGTTGTTAAGTGAATCTGGCTTCCCCATTGAGTTTGCTTTGCAGAAGGTCGCAAAAGGTGATTGCATGACCCCAGGACGCTGCAACTGTCATAAATATGAACCAGGTGCCAAGTTTCTGAATTTTGATCATGCAGACATGGGGATGCTTTAACAGTCATACGTGTAAAAATGGTCATAACTCACATTTTTCAGTGCCGTTGTAACTTTGAACAATCACTAAATGAACTGTTGTAAGTTGAGGACTACCTGTACCAACAGATTGAAAAGTCACTCCGAGCTCCCTTCATATTGCAGATAAGGCCAAGCCCTCACCTAACCTGTATTTTAAGCATTTTTTAAAAATGAATTGGTGGACAATTGCAGCTCACCTATTGTTTCCTTTCTGATCTATGGTCTATGATCTATTTTGCTATTGGACACACCCAAGATAGCAACTCTTATGTGAGGGAACCCATAACATGTCCTTGGGGTGCCAATTGCAATCCTTGGGCAAAAATTGTTTGGAACTCCAGACACTTTCTGGGAAGACGTATCTGCCCATACTGATTACCTAAAAGACAATAGCCTTCTGTTGTGCCATAAATTATGCTTATTTTCTTATAGTTTAAGCAAGGCAATGTTTTCCCCAATGTTCTGTTCAAAATGTTAAAAGATAGCAATTTTATAATTAAAAATTTGTCTCTGGCTGAGAGGAGAAATATAATTAGCCATCAAGTTAACACTAAACACCAACCGTATCATCAAAGCAAACAAACAAAAAGCAACAGGGCTGCTCATGTTAAGAACTCTTCAAACCTCCAGATTAAACCTGTCTAAACTTCAGAGTAAAACTATTGCAATGCAAAGAGACAAAACAAGCCTTTTCTTTGTAAAATCTCCCCTCACCCTTCTCGCACAGGAGTCTTGAAAGACAACCAGCTAAACATGAGCCAGCAGTGTGCAGCGGCAGCCAAAAAAGCCAATGCAATCCTAAACTGCATTAACAGAGGGATACAATCAAGATCAAGTGAGGTCATAATACCACTCTATAAAGCTTTAGTAATACCACACCTAGAGTATTGCATCCAGTTTTGGTCACCACACTATAAAAAAAGATGTTGAGACTCTAGAAAGAGTGCAGAGCAACCAGGATGATTAG
>QLTV01004386.1:491389-506751 GCA_003457575.1 Thermophis baileyi
AAAAAAGACGAAAAAAAAAGAAAGAAAAAAAAAAGAAAGAAGGAAGGAAGGAAAGAAAGAAAGAAAGAAAGAAAGAAAGAAAGAAAGACTTATGACCACAATTGAGCCCAAAATTTTGGTTGCTAAGCAAGAGCGTTGTTAAGTGAGTTTCACCACATTTTACAAGTTGGCCACGCCCACCCGGTCACCTGACCACCAAGCCACACCCACCTGAAGGGGGTGGGGGGCACTGAGAATGAGTTTGTAGCACCAAGGGGGCGGTGGACTGAAAAAGTTTGGGAGCCACTGCCCTGGAGCCTCTATGTAGCCACAAACGGACTAAGTCCAACCCCTCTTAAATTCCGTTAACCCTTATCTAGTGCTAAAATAATGCTAACCGTTAATTGAGTAGATGCCTAGGCATAGGCAAGAGCAATAAACCATTTTAATTGGAGCTTAACTTTTTGCCTTAGTCTTTTGCACCTGACAATAACAAACGAAAGGGGGGGCCCTGGATAACTTTCCTATACTGCAGGGGTGTCAAACTGGTGGCCCACAGGCCGGATGCGTCACGCACAGGCCACGCCCCCCCAGTTCCACAAATGGGAAAAGCATTGCGAAACGTCATGTGATGGCACCATGACGCCGCAAGTTTGACACCTGTGCTATACTGGATTTACAGTAGAGACTTGTTAAAGCTTTGAAGAATTTTGTGAGAAGGGTCAAAGAAGAAAAATCAACTTCTATGACATTTATTTACTGCTTTGAGTTATTTATAAAAAATAATAAAGGCAGGATAAAAATCTAATAAATAGACTAATGATCAAGATCACTAAAAGTAAAAGGAAGGAATATAAAGTTGGTTTATTTGATCAAGGTTGAAATAGGTAACTTATTATTTCTGATAACCTTTAATGGACTTTTGCTGAACAAGACTGAATGATGAGGCTTTAAGGATTTCTTAACAAATAAGATATAGGATATGGGAAGAAGAGATTATTTGATGTATTTTAAGAGAAAGTGGTAAGTTAAAGGTTTGAAAACTTCCTTATCACTTATCACCTTCTCTCAAACTTCCTAAAATGTATATTTGTTGCAATAAAGGAGGGAGTTGTTTTTTATATATTTCTTTTCTTTTACTATATTGTTTTTTGTTTGTTTTCTATATTTCTTCCTATTTTTTTCTTTTCTGCACTTTTTATTTTTTTATATTTATATTTTATATTTATATTTTATTATATTAGATTTTATCTCTTTAATTGTAATTGCTAACAAAATTACCCCCTCCCCAAAATAAAGAAATACAGGACCAGAACCAAAGGAAACATTACAGCAATGACACCACACATACTCTTAAATGACACGTTTTTAAAATTCAGGACTTGGTATACATTGCTAAGAAACCGGTTGACAATAAACCTCAGCTAACACATAAAAATCTTCATTATCTTTGGAGGATTTCTTGTTGTCTTTTGAATTTGTTAACACCAAATATGGTAGTATTTAATTAGAAATGTGAAACATCTGAGAAAGATTGCATCTCAGTTGGACTGCAGTGAGGTGCTAGTAGATTTTACTTTGGAGGTGGTCTTCTACATCACAGGGTGCTGAATTTCCTGCATCGCAGGATGCTGGGAACAGACAGAGCAACTCGGGGGAGGGGGGGACTGGAAGGTGAACTTAACTCAGGGAATGATAACTAGAAGTTGTAGAGAAGATCTTATAGATTTTGCGAAATACTCGTAATACCTTACATATCTTTGCTAGTCTGTTTTGACTTTGGAGCTGGGATATTTTCTAAAGTTTTTGTCCTTCTTTGTCCTTTGTTTCTAACTAACAAAGGGCTGGGTGGAGTGCTACAAGTCAGGGGAGGGTTTATAACAAACAGGAAAAGAATGTGGAGGAAGACAAATGGAGAATTATGAAATGCTGTGTCTAAAACTGTTGTGTATGAAGGGCTTTAAGTTACAACTTACTCTGGGATCTGTATCAAGAAACCCTCTATTAAAAGAGCACAACTGGACGTATGTTTTCAAACAGAGTAGCAGCACCTTAACATTAACCATGAAATAATTTCAAAAGCAGGTAAAAAGAAATTTCAAAGTAATTTTTTTGGATTCAGAAGCAATTAACATTTTTTCTGCTGCAGGTTAAATTTCTTTCATGGCAATCTGTTGGGGGGGGTGTCACATGAAGAAATGAGGAAGAATGAAGCCAGCAGTGCCAACATCCAGCACTAGAAGTTAGTCAAGACTCCCTTTTTTCTCCCACCTCAATCTCTCTCTCTCTCTCTCTCTCTCTCTCTCTCTCTCTCTCTCTCTCTCTCTCTTTCTCTCTCTTTTTCTTTTTTTTTCTTTTTCTTTCTTTCTCTCTCTCCCTCCCTCCCTCCCTGCCTGCCTGCCTAACAGAGGCACAGCACTAAAGGATGCTTTGATGCAGTTTGCCATAGATACAATCTTTGAACTAACAGAATTATGTCCTGCATCTGCGCAGACACACACACAGAGACAGACCACATCTGCATTGTGTCTGCATAGGATGTGGGAGTTTACACAGGGATTCTGGAATTGCGTCATTCGATCTATGCCTACCGGGTATAGTTATTTTGGACTGTTTCCAGGTCAGGCAGAGAGAGAGAGAGAGAGAGAGGATCTGAGAACAAAGTGGGTCAACTACATCCAGCATAAACATACTGGGTGATGCTGTGTGCCTGACTGCAGTCCAGGATGGCGTTCTTGGGCTGGGATTTTTACTGGAAGTGTATTTTGAGGTAGAAAATTCCCCACAATAATTTATCTAGCTCTGAGCCAAGCTTTGAGATAAGATACCTGCCATGCATAAGACAATTAAGCAGTATGTAAAGACCACATTGTTGCATTCCTCAGAGTCAGAAAATGACTGTATATACCCATGATGGCGAACCTATGGCATGGCTCTCTGCCGGCATGCGTGCTATTGCCCCAGGTCAGATCTCCGTGGCGTTTCTTTCGTGAGCTTCTGTTTCCCTGCAAACGACGAAACAGAAGCTCACGAAAGAAAAAGATCTTACCTCTTGCTGCACTGCCGGTGTTGGGATTCCCCGCCTCCCACCGGCCAGCTGGTCTTTGGGTCTCTGCTGCGCATGCGGGCATGTCTGTGCATGTGCACGTTTGTGCATGTCCATGCATGTGCATGCACATCTGTGCATGTGCGTGTTTGCGCATGTCCATGCATGCATGCATGCATGTCTGTGCATGCATGCGTTTGTGCATGCATGCGTGCATTTGTGCGCACGCACACACCTTTCAGTTTGGGCATGCGCACATGCGCAGTTTGGGCACTGGGTGCCTAAAAGGTTCACCATCACTGGTATATACCTTTGGGCAGGGTGCAGGGGTGGATTCCTCCCGGTTCGGACCGGATCGCCCGAACTGGTAGCGACCCGCTGGTGACATCACTGAAGTGGATCGGCCGGTGCCGGTCCGTGGGCGCCGCCATCTTTTTTTGTGAATTTTTTGCGAATTGTTTTACTGTTTGGAAGGTTTTTCCTCTTCTGCTGCTTGAAAAAGGGCCCTCCTGCCCGCCCCCGGGTTTGTACTGACCTTTGTTCCTTCGCCCGAAGCACAGCTGATCAGCTCCTCAGTTGTGTTTCGGGCTGATTGCAGCTACTGAGCATGTGCGGAAGCAAACTTGCGCGAGGGAATGCGCGCGCGCGCAAAACATCGCGATGCGAACCGGTGGGGAAGGTAAATGGAACCCACCCCTGGCAGGGTGTATGTGTGGTCTGTGTGTGTATGTAAGGATAACATGGTTATGAAAATGCAACATGCATGTTGTTGGCAATGTATGTGTGCAATACATTTAGAAGGGAAGCAATGTACAATGAAATCAGAGAAAATGTAGCAATGAAGGCACCAGGTTAGAAATGAGGAGATGGTGAATTCTAGTCCTGCCTTAGGCATGAAGCTAATTGGCTGACCTTGGGCCAGTCACACAAACACACACAAACACACACACCCCTCAAGGAAGCAGGCAAGAGCAAACTATTTTCCTGCCTAAGCAGAGGGTTGGACTAGAAGACCTCCAAGGTCCCTTCCAAATCTGTTATTCTATTGTATTCCTCCTCTTCCTCCTCTGCCTCCTGTGATCTCTAAAATCTTACTAAGAAAACTGCAGACACTAGTTCAGGCAGTCACCAGGAGTCAAAGCTGACTTGAAGGTACCCCTCAAATAATTTTTTGAATTACCTTAGGGTTCATTTTCTTCTCCCGCCTTCTCAATCAGAGGAAAAGACTTATTATTATTATTGCTTGATGACTCATATAAAACTTAATAGACTGTCTTACTTCCGAGTAACGTATGCTGCATGTAGATGGTTACCTGCAGACATAATATCCAGAGTACTGCACATGACAGAAAAGGATTCTTTATACCAGACTAACATTTGGTAAGGAATACAACATGTGCAATCCAATCTCTGAGGATCTCAGCTTTAGTTAAATCAGGAGCAAAATATGACATTTTTAGTTATTAATGTATGATGAATGAATGTATACTAATCGGCATACTGTACATTAAAATGAAATTCCGTTGCATACAGCTCTCAAAGGGTCTCCCACCTCCAATATACACTATATTAACATACATACATACATACATACATACATACATACATACATACAAAATTATGCATATACCCACATATATTACACGGAGAAACAACAGTCCACACATCTTAAAAGTTGCCAAGGTTGAGAAACACTGCAGTAGAATATGCTTTATCCAGAAGGAAAAGTGTTCAGATTATGAGGAGAAAAGTAAGAATACCTTTACTAAAATCATGTTGGCAAAAGAGGATTACAAGATCAAAAATGTACTACCATGGTTCCACCCTTCAGGAGTCTACCAGTTGAGGTAGGGACCACTTTGCCAGAATTGTAGTTATGATGACCAGGGATTCTTGTAAAACCTCTGGAGGGCAGCTGGATGGGGAAGGCTTTGACCTTAATAAACTGGACGGGGCATCAGGCCTTAGTGTTCATTTATGCACCTTGAGGGATAAAAGGCACTCAGTCCCTCTATTTCAAGGGACTGAGATTTAATTTCTACAGCTGAATTCCCTGGCAACAGGGAATCTAAAGCATGTAAATCAAGGAACAATGCTTTATCATTGTTAAATGTATTTTAAAAATAAAAGATTTTCCCTGGAAATGGAAACAACAGGAGGACATAATAATTTTGCAATTCATAGTGCTACATTTCTTATGAAAGCCACAAGACTATCCCTGAAATCAACATCCCTCTGCTCAATTAATTGGAATCGCTTGTTTGCTTGTTTATAAATGCTTTTATGACATTTCAGTCAAATATGCATCTAACTAACTTGCAAGAGAAGTGTGCAATATGAAGCATACGTAACAATATTAATAAATCTACTTCTCAATAGAAGTCATAATCATAGCCACCAGAACATTCACCTTTATGGTTCACATCTCAATCCTTGGATGCCTGCTTAAGTTAACCAAGTTTACAATTGTTTTCTAAATATTAGTACTGAAGGTACTGATCTTATTTCATGTTCATTCACTTAAAAACAGGAACAAGACATTGTACTTGAACACAATTAGTGCCAATTACTTACTGTAATTCATTTGTGTATGTTGTTAAACTTCAGTTAACAACTTGGCTTCCTTGTGTATCCAGATTGATTACTATGTTTACCTACTCTCCAACAAGGAGAACTATTTTTTTGTTTGTTTGTTTGTTTTATAGGCCACCTGACTCTGAACAACTTACAATTAAAAATTATTCATTAAAAGAAACATACAACAGATCAGAAGATCAAAGTACAAAGAATCTAAAACAAATCAAACCAAAAACAGGACTGTATAATCACAACACCTGGGAGAGCACAGACGTCCATGAAGGGAACTTCTGGTAAAGAATGCCTCACTACCAGGGCCCTTCCAGAGAGAAACAGTTCCATCTCAACCTGTTCATCCCCATTCATGGACTTCACTGGGTCAAACCTTCTACATGTCTACCATTTGTTCAGGGGCAGAGCTGTATAACAGTGTATCATCTGCTTATTGATAGACTGCACCCCAAACCAGGGGTGAAATCCTCCCGGTTCGGCCCGGTTTGGGCGAGTAGGTAATGGTTGCAGCAGCTAGTTCGGAGAACCGGGATGGCAGTGTGAGGCTCCACCCACCTGCCCCGATATCATTACTTCCTGGTTTTTTAAAAAACTTTTTAAATCCTATTTTCCCTGCCGGTTCCCCTGAAAGAAAGAAAGAGAGAGGGGGGGAGGGAGGGAGGGGGAAGGGAAGGGAAGGGAAGGGAAGGGAAGGGAGAAAGAAAGAGAAAGAAAGAGAGAGGTGTTAGAAGGAAAAAATCAGGACTCACTTTCCAGCCGGGAGATCGCTTGGCAAAGAAGAAAAACAAATGCTGTCGCTTTAAATCAGGAGTCTCCAAAGTTAGCCACATGGCTGGCTGAGGAATTCTGGGAGTTGAAGTCCACAAGTCTTAATGTTGCAAACTTTGGAGACTCCTGCTTTAAATTGAAAAGCTTTCAGAAGCTGCTCGGAAGGAGGTTTTTAATTGCAGAAGCGAAGTGACATTCAGCAGTGGATAAAAAGAAGGATTCTTATATGGTTCTATGGTTTTGGGGTTTGTGCAATATGGGCTTTGTGTTTCTAAAAGGGTTTGGGTGATTCCCATTGTGGCTAAATGACTTTCGTCCTGTGTCGGGTCTTGAGTGTGGGGCTGCTTATTCTGATTCTACTACTGTGTTTTGTTAGCTGCCAAATCTTGCCATGGGGAAATTTCAAAATATCCCATCTTGAATGGGTTTTCTAGGGATATGTTTGCCTGCTTGTGTGAATGGAGCCAAACGTCAGGCTTACACTTTCTATACTGTCATTATCTCATTATCTCTATCAGGCAGGAATGTGGACTTCCTAGGGGCGGCGTAACAGAAAATAATTGAGAAGCACTGCACTAGACACAGCTTCAGAGGATGCTTTGAAACAGCACAGCAAAGGCTGGAAGGGACCTCAGAGGTCATCTAGTCCAACCCCCTGCTCCCTGGCAAAATGGACTGCTAAATTGGCCGCACCCACCCAGTCACATGACCACATGGCCATGCCCACCCAGTCACATGACCACATGACCATGCCCACCTGAAGCCACACCCACCTGACCTCCAAGCCATGCCCACAAAATAAGCCACGCCCACAGAACCGGTAGGGAAAAATTTCACATTTCACCCCTGCCCCAAACCATTGAATTGTCTCTCCCTGAATCCTCATGTAGATATTAAATAAAATAAGAGAAAAGATTTGAGCATTGAGGCACTTCATTTTGGAGGCTCAATGACTCAACTTCTCACCTTTGCCACATACCCCCTGGAGTCATCCATTCATGAAAAAGCAAAACCATTCAAGCCTCCTTGTAGACATTTCACAAGAATGCCAAAGTCCACGGTATCAAAAGCCTCCAAAGGTTTCCATCAGGACTAGCAGAGTGTTACTTCCCCATCCCTGTACATCACTTGATAAGAGTAGCCAATACAGTTTCTGTCCTGACTGAAAAGAGGTTAGAGAATCCATTTCCCGCAGAATCCTTTGTAGCTACCACAACACCATCTTCTCAACCACTTTCCCTATAAAAAAGAATTTGGAGACTGGGCAGTAGTTGTCGGATATAGCTGGATTCAAGGTCAGAACCTTAAGAAGGGGGCAGACCAAAGCCTTTTTCAGGGTTTCCAGCATCTTCCACTCCCTCAGTGAATTATCCACTACAGTCTGGATCCAGGCCTCTTCCCATATCTGGCAGATCATGCAAGCTCAATAAGACTGAAACTTATTAATATGTCTACTTGTATATGGTGTTTCTTCAAGACAGGACTTCACCAAAACAGAGATGGAAATGCAACGCTGAAACATGATTGTCCCCATGCTGCTGTACTTTCTCTTCCCTTTCCACTTCTGCCAAGAATAGAAATTCATCCATATTCATCCAATTTTGGTCTACACATAAATCAGTATTGCAAACCACGATAAAAAATCCAAATAGCTTCAGGTACACCTAGAGTTTCCAAGCATGTACCTAGCAGAATGGAAGGAGGAGAAAAATACTAAAAAATAAATGGAGGGAAAAAGCTGACATTCTCAGAAGGAGGGGCTGTGGGATGCAAACCATAAATTTACTCTGGTCCATATTTATCTTAAACCAGTGCTTGAAACAGAACATATCCCCTGGGTGACTCTTTCACTAGATCACCATTTTGGCTGAAACATTTATGGGGTCCAGTTTATGCCAATCCTGCTTTGTTATTGCCATCGCAAAATGATCCTAGCTCTGATCCACATCCACGCACATTTATTATGATGACATCACATCAGAGGTGGGTTCCTCCCAGTTCGGACCGGTTCGCCCGAACCGGTAGCAACCCGCTGGTGACATCACGATGACATCACGGATCCGGTTCAGTCGGTGCCGGTCCGTGGGCGCCGCCATCTTTTTTTTAAAAAATTGAATTTTTTTTTTAAAAAAAATTTCTTCTGCGCATGCGCAGAAGCCGAGTTTCCAGCACTGCGCATGCGTCAAAAACAAGATGTGTTTTCAGCTTTTTTTATTTTTTTATTTTTATTTTTTTGCACTGCGCATGCGTGCCCACGAGGCATGCGTGCGCCCATGCGGCGTGGCCACGCGGTGTAGCCACGCGGCGTGGGAGGAAGCGAACCAGCAGCGAGGTAAGTTAGAACCCACTCCTGCATCACATTAAACAGTAACCAGCATGTCCAAGGATAAAAACATCCCTAGCCTGTCTGTTTTCTCCCTCTTCTCCTTATCAATGATTGATTTCGTTGGTCAAGGGAAATTTTTAAAAATAGGGTTTACGCAACACACAAGGGTAAAATATAGTTGACTAATTCATGGCACAGTGTCTTTGCAAATCTAGTCCATAATTCAATAAATCATGATTCCATTATCCATGACTTAGTATATTACACAAATATAACAAAATGTATAAGATTATGGGGAGAAAGCATCAATGTATTTACTTACAGGTTTCATATTTGTCTCCTGCTTTTCCCTCATGAAATCCATATAATAATGCATATTTCTCTCTTGCCCACTTTTATACTCAAAATAACCCTATGAGGTAGACTGGTCTGAGGAAAAAAATGTCTGGACCAAGAAAAGCTTTTGCCACCCTTCACCAAGGGAATGGGATTGTTACATGTTTAAACTTCTCTTCTTAGACGTATGTAGGAGAAAGTGACTGAAATGCATAACATTTAGGAAATCTTCAGGCTGCAAAAGTATTGTAATAAGTGCTGAGATGATTATATTAGGTTTCTGCCATTCTTCCAGAAGAAAAGAGTTGCTCCTCTTCACCATTTTCTTTTCCCAAATTATGTAACTTAGATTGAAAGATGGCAATTAGCCCAAGATCTTCAAAGTAGTTACACAGCTCAGGAAAAAGTTTAAAACCAGATTTTACTTCCCAGCGGAAGTCCAAGACTTTATCCAGTAGGCCTTCTTCAATCTGATGCTTTCCTCTGATGTTGGGCTGTAAACAAGCCCCCATTTACCTCCCAGTCAACATGACCTAATATTGTTGGCACAAATGTAGAAGGTTCACTTCAGTCAGAGCAGAGCAGAGGTGGGTTCCTCCCGGTTCAGACCGGTTCGCCCGAACCGGTAGCGACCCGCTGGTGACATCACAGTGACGTCAAAGATTGGTGCCGGTCCGTGGGCACCGCCCTATTTTTTTTTGATCTTTTTTTTGAATTTTTTTTTAAGTGCAGAAGCCGAGTCCCTGGCACTGCGCATGCACCGCCATCTTGTTTTTGGCTTTTTTTTTTTTTGAATTTTTTTTAATTTTTCAGCACTGCGCATGCACGCGCGCGCGCAAAGCGTGCGCACGCCCACGAGGCGCGGGAGGAAGCGAACCAGCAGTGAGGTAAGTTAGAACCCACCCCTGGAGCAGAGTGATTAGGACATCTAGTCCTTATCACAATTTTAGGAAAACTATTATACCTGGAACTTTGGTAAGTTCTCTCTCTCCTCTCTCTCTCTCTCTCTCTCTCTCTCTCTCTCTCTCTCTCTCTCTCTCTCTCTCTCTCTCTCTCACACACACACACACACACACACACAGAGGGGGAGAGAGAAACTTTTAGGATTAGGGTGGGTGGCAATTGCTTGTGTGAAATGACTCTTGGATTCTTGCACAGGCCAAGTTTAGATAGGGTGGCATGTATCCCTAAGCACCAGGTTGACCACCTTCACCCCTGAATTTAAAAGGTAGAAGGGAGGGAAACTGTAGGAATGAATAAATCAAGATCATCAAAATACCCATCAGACAAAGCTTCACCCCAGGGAATAAAATGCTGATCTCCCATTTCCAGGACAAACCACTGGGCCCCAGCTTGAGCCATTAACCTCAAGATTTTACAGCCTCCCATTTACTCACTAGAGAATAGCAAAATGCAATTAGACAGACCAATGTCCCACTACCTTTTAGCGGGTAACCTTTTCACCTCATTACCTATTGGTGCTATTTATTTTTACAGCATTGCCTCCTAGGAACTCTTGAGGTCTATCCTTCACCCTTCCCCCAAGGCACCTCTATTGGATGATGCATCGAATATTGTTATGACCTCAACTCCTTTACAAGAATGTCTCCCAGCTTTCTCTTTTGCACTAATCCACCTTAATTGGCTTTTTGCCACCACCACCACCCGTTCCTCAAATCAAGGATGCATCACCGTGCATCAATCAGTTCCAGACAATGTGTCATTGCATCCCCATCTGAAACACCAGAATAGGAAGGAAGGGACAAAAAAGACATTTATTCATCAGCTGCATCCATCCAGGAGGGCCATTTTGAGATAAACTGCATTCCCAAAGAATGATCCATTTGAAATGTTGCAGACAGAAACATAATTAACAGAAGCACAAATATTAACCTGATATACCAGGGATATAACATAACACAAATTCTGCAGCAGCAATATTTTAATCCATGCTCATGGTGTTTAATTTTATTAGCATTATGCTAATAAGACATTAAGCGCATATCACCAAAGGGCTCTTTGTAGGACACAATAATGAATAAACAGTCCAATTTATGCTTTCAATCGTCCTATAGCCTTTTCCTGAAATTTTCTCAGGATGAAAACTCCACAGATTCCCCAACATTCTGAAATTATCTAATTTTCCCACAAAGTCATTCTGAAAAGTCATCAACCCACCTGAACAGAACAGACAGAATTGGAAGGAACCTCGGAGATCTTCTAGTCCAACTCCCTGCTTAAGCAGGAAACCTTACACCATTTCAGCCTTTTTAATTTTTTGCATCTCTCCCTTATGCTGTGGGAAATTAAGGTTCTAATAAGAATTATATAGGCCTGAAGGCTCCTCTCACCTGCTCCAAAGTAGATAATTCTCGACAGAAATATGCATAGCTTTAAAAAGTGGGAGCTATTCCTTTATCTAACCTCTTCAGTAGAAATTTCCCATAACAGAGGTTTGATTGTGGCTCCAAGAGGCACAATCTACTTAATTAGGTTTGCAAATATACATGCATGGTTTTGATGTTTCCAGCCTGATTTTTTAAAGTAAAGTGTTGGAGAAAGCAGTCTCATTTAAAAAATATATAATTACTTAAATTCAATCCAGTTTCTAATCCAGTTTTGGGAAGGAAAATGTCTTAGTTGCTCTCCTAAACATCTTAAGCCAGAGGACTAGATGCAGTGGTGGGATTCAAATAATTTAACAACCGGTTTGCCCAGGGTCAGGTTGGCCATCCCCGTCCTCCAGCTCCGCCACACATGTGGGACGAGCCTCCCGCGACGGCCAACCTGACCCTGGGCAAACTGGTTGTTAAATTCCCCCCCCAGAGGTGGATTCCTCCCAGTTTGGACCGGTTCTCCCAAACCGGTAGCGACCCACTGGTGATGTCACAGTGATGTCACGGATCCGGTTCGGTCGGTGCTGGTCCGTGGGCACTGGCATCTTTTTTTTAAAAAAAAAATTGAAAAAAAATTGAATATTTTTTTGGGGGGGAATTTTTTTCCAGGTTTTTTTTCTTCTGTGCATGTGCAGAAGCAGAGTTTCCAGCACTGCGCATGCGTCACCATCTTGTTTTTGGCTTTTTTTAAAAAAAAAATCCGGATTTTTCGGCACTGCGCATGCGCGCGCACTTCATGCGCGTGCGGCCATGAGGCGCGGCCACGTGGCATGGGAGGAAGTGAACCAGCAGTGAGGTAAGTTAGAACCCCCCCTGCCCCCCCACCGCTATCAAAGTGGATCCTGGACAAGCTCCACAGCATGGCGCTGCGCTGCAATGGAGAAACAGGAAATGGAGCAGCCGGCACAAGGGAAGGAGTAGGAGCAGGGAGAAGAAAGAGGGAAAGTGAACTCCTCCTTCGCTCACACCGGCCTCGCCAATGCCCCTTTCTCCATTGCAGCACAGTGCTGCACTGTAGAGATTGCCCCACCCACAACCACCCAGATGCCCTCACTTCCCCCAATCATTTCTTTGCCTACCTGATTTCCAGGTCCATCGCCTTTCTCCATCGCATTTCTCGCCATTGTGTGCATGGAAACAAGTTTGTGGGACTAAAAAAAAAAAGTTCAATCAATCAATTCCAACTTTACGAAGTCTTTTTTTCCCCATGAGAACTTGGAATTGATTGATTGAACATTTTTTTTTAGTCCCACAAACTTTTGTTTCCCTGCACACGACGGCAAGAAACACAATGGAACTGGAAATCATGTAGGCAAAGAAATGCTTGGGGGAAGCGAGGGCATCTGGGCGCCAGGCGCTGAAACAGGCCCGTCCCTCTCCAGCAGTTGCCCAGGCCCACCAGAGGGAAGGCCGGCACTTAAACGCAGCGCCATTCCAGCTCTGGCCGGGAAGTGGCAGCCGGCAGGACGCCCGCTCACTTCAGCACCCTCCACGACCCTCTGGCACTCTGCTGGTGCTTTGGCCCTGGGCTGCCACTTTATGCACAGGCCCCGCCCCCGCCACCTGCTGTAAAGTAAGACAGTTTTCACCTGAGGGATGTGATTGAAGGTTTCCGTCGCTCCTTTCTTAGACTTTTGGGGAGGGTTTGTTTTTTCCTGCCTGGAAGGAAGGTGAATGAAAACCAGATGTGCTCCAGAAAACACAGATTTTCCAGAACACGTCTAACTGGTTCACTGAACTCAACAAAAAATTAGCTATCGGTTCTATCGAACCGGTGCGAACTGGCTGAATCCCACCACTGACTAGATGTATGGAGTGTAAACTCAACTGATAGTTGTAGATCAGATCCATGACTCTGAGGTCCTTCTAGACTGCTATACCATCTGGAAGTCATGGCTTACAGGTAGTCCTCAACTTAAGACCAGAATTGGGACCAGAATTTCCACTGCAGTTGTTAAGTGAGTTGCACCCAATTTTATTAACTTTTTTTTTTGCCATGGTTTTAAGAGAATCACTACAGTTGCTAATCAAAGAGCAAAGATCTTTAAGTTGTTAAGTGAATCCAGCTTCTCCAATTAACTTTGGTTGTTGTAAGCTGGCTAGCAAGGCCACAAATTAAGATCACATGACCCTAGGATGCTGAAACTGTCATAAATATATGTTGCTTACCAGATGCTCAAATTTTGTTCATGTGACTGTAGGGATGCTGCAACGGTCTTAAGTGCGAGAATCAGTCATAAGTCATTTTCTTTAGTGCCATTTTAACCTTGAACGGTTGGTAAAGTAATGGTTTTAAGCTGAGGACTACCTGTAGTTGGCTTTCAGATGTTCTGGGATGGTTTGCTTCAGAAAGTGATATTCAGTCTTGTGCTTTTACTTACTGCAATCTGATCTCAAGGTTATTTCTTGAACTCCGTGTTATATAATATCTGTAAGCAATAATTGTAAGAATAAGTCATGCAGGAGTTTGAACTACAGTATGTTGATACCAGTGTACACTGTAAACAACACTTTGCTCTTTTCTACCTGCAAATTCTGGGTATCTTAATGGTTTGGGGAGAATAAGAATATACATTCTAAAACTTAAAACAAGATGGCTGATATGTATGGAAATTGCACTATTAGTTCATAGCTTGGATTATTTTTTATGGTCTTGTTGCTTTATGGCAAGGTACAATTGCAGTCAATTACATTGACTTATAAATTAATTAAGAACCTATGACTGAGTAAGCAGATCTCCTTTACTCAGTATCTATTCATCTACCAGTTCAAAGAAACGTCACCTCATACACAATGCAAGCATCTCTGGGGCCAGATGATCAGGCATGTAACTCTAAGTTGTCCTGAGTACCAGTATATTTTCAAACTCAATTCAAGGAATTCTCCCTAAATTACAAAGCCTTAAATCATCTGTAATCTGATCCATAAGCATGTATAGAATCATAGGACTGTACTCTACAATTTGCTGAAAAACCAATTAATCATCCATAAGGTTTTCTTCAAAAACTCAGCTAATAAGTGCACCATGTAGAGTTGCAGGCTAATCTTAACAGACACTCGATGGCTGGTAGACCATAATTACAATAAAGTAGTAAGCAGGTCTTGATGGCCAGCTAATCAGTCTGATAAACTGCTGGAGAGGAATATGATGATTGGTTTTTCACTGCCAATAGTAGTGGGAAATTTCTACCATACATCTTGAAGAAAGTTGTAAGTCTCTTTGCTTCCTTTTCTCTTAGCGAGCCTGCCTGCTGGTTTCCCACTGCCTTTGCTGAGAGTGGAACTCAGCTTCACACCTATCTTCAAATGACTCTGCTTAAAATTGATAATGTCCCATAAGAATCAAACCGCAATCTGGGAAAAGCTCAGTGTTTCCCGTTACTCTCAGCCAGTGCAATGGAATAGTGTGGCAAATGTGTGAAGTGTGTGGAGGGGGTGGGGAGAACAGTGAGCATATCATAAGTGACTCCCGATTATGACCTAAGAATAAAACCCTACTGAAATTAGAGGAACATGTTTTAAGTAAATATGACTGGAATCACCAAAGCAAATTGTTGGAGAGAGTAGCATGACAGAAGCCATGAAATCTTTGAAATGTTTCCACATGTTTCTCTACATGGATTTGAAAGTGAATACAATGAATTCTTGAAAATCCAGGTAATCTAGAATTAGCTTTAAGATATTAAATGCCAGTTGTCGTTTCCTTCCTTCCTTCCTTCCTTCCTTCCTTCCTTCCTTCCTTCCTTCCTTCCTTCCTTCCTTCCCTCCCTCCCTCCCTCCCTCCCCTCCCCTTCCCTTCCCTTCCCTTCCTTTCCTTCCTTCCTTTCCTTCTTTCCTTCCCCTCTTTCTCTTTTTCTCTTTCCCTCTCCCTTTCTATCTCTTTGTCTCTCTCTTACTCTTTTCCCTTTCTTCCTTAATACCT
>QLTV01004386.1:508963-529880 GCA_003457575.1 Thermophis baileyi
GTGATAGGGGCATGAGTGCCCGTGCGCAGAGCCTCATGATCTAAATAGGGCCGCAATTGGTGCACAAGACGTACCTGTGCAAAGGTCCCCCTGGCCGCTGCTGTCAGGTGTTGATCTAATCTTAGCTGTGAGACCAGGAGGACACCCACATTGCGAACCCGTTCTGAGGGGATTAAGTTTTCTCGCCCCAGAACCACGGAAGGAAGATCAATCTGGTCCTTCGGAGGTAATATCCACATCCACTCGGTCTTATCTGGGTTTAGCTTGAGTCTGTTAACTCCCATCCAGACCCTTACATCGTCCAGGCACCGGTCTATTACGTCCACCGCTTCACTGAATTGACGAGGGGTGGAGATGTACAGCTGGGTGTCATCAGCGTATTGTTAATCTAGTGTTGTCCTTCACACATACACACACCAAAACCCCTTGGCTCTTAATTCAGCAGAGCAGGAGCCATTGCAGCATAAATGAATAGTGCAGCTAACATAAAGCAGCGTAAAGTAGTCCTTGACTTACTGCCTTTCGTTTAGTGACTGTTTAAAGTTACAATAGCACTTTTAAAAAGTGAGTAATGACAGTTTTTCACACTTACAACCACATACCATCCCCATGGTCACGTGATCAAAATTCAAATGCTTGGCCATTGGCTCATATTTATGACAGTTGCAGAGTCCTGGGGTCATATGATCACCTTTTGCGACCTTCTGACAAGCAAAGTCAATGGGGAAGCCAGATTCATTTAACAACCGTGTTGCTAAGTTAACAACTGCAGTGATTCATGAACAATTGTGATGAGAAAGGTCGTAAAATGGGGTAAAACTCATTTAACAATTGTCTTCTTTAACAATGGAAATTTCAGGCTCAATTGTGGTCATAAGTCGAGGACTAATGTGGAAGGCAGGGGCTTCTTGTAATGAAGGTTCTTGATATGAAAGTAAGTATATTAGAAATAGGTAACTAAGCTAAAACTGTTGGCAGAAGACCCACGCTGCCTTTTATTCCATTTCTGTTTGCCACCTCTGGCAAAAGAAGCATCTCTTGATCTCCTCTCTGCCAGGGGTGGGTTCTAACTTACCTCGCTGCCAGTTCACTTCCTCCCGTGCCGCGTGGGCGCGCCTCATGGACGCGTGCGTGCTTTGCGTGCGCACATGCACAGTACCAAAAAATCCAGAATTTTTTTTTAAAAAAAGCCGAAAACAAGATGGCAACGCATGCACAGTGCCAGAAACTCGGCTTCTGCGCATGCGCAGAAGAAAAAAAACCCGGGGGAAAATTCAAAAAAAAAAATTCAAAAAAAAAATTCAAAAAAAAAGATGGCGGCGCCCACGGACCGGCACTGACAGAACCGGTTCCGTGACATCACCATGACATCACCAGCAGGTCGCTACTGGTTTGGCCGAACCAGTGCGAACCGGGAGGAACCCACCTCTGCTCTCTGCCCACTGCTGCTTCTCTTGCTGCGGATGGTAGGTGTTGTGTACGAAGTTTTCACTCCAGTCCGCTTCACTAGGGGGCGCTGTACTTAATCCTGATTGGCCGCCTGTTTGACAGCTCAGTATAAAAGGAGCTGTCAAACAGAGTCTCAGCTGTTGCAGTTAGCTGAGCAGGCACCATGTTAGCTGCCTTGTATTGCAACCCTGGTTAGAAATAAATGTGTTAGCCTTTAAGTTCTGGCTTGCCTCGGTCTGTCACCCCTCAGTTCGCACTACAGAACAGTAGGAGAAATAAGTGGCAAGTAAGTGGCAAGAAAACGGACCATTTCTGATGTTCCATTCCTGAAATCTCACCCAGTGATCAACTTTGTGGATCACAGAAGATCTACTGTACTGGTTTTCTGTTGCCAATTCTTCGCTGGTCTTACCATGCTTTTCTCTCTCCTTTTCATGCAGACAGAATCTCGATTTTGTGTCATCAATGAGGCAGAACAGGGCTGGAAATGCCGTCAGCCCTTCTTTAAGCCAGAATAGCTTTCTGGTGGATCTCCTACTGGGTAAAAGGGCTGCAGGGCTGCAGTGTGGAAGAGCTCAGGCTAAATGTCTATAGAGATTCTCAGTCATCCAGGTCACGGTTGTCCCAAAGGTGCTTTTTGAAGAGGCAACTGGACTTTCTGGTTTTTCTTTGAAGATGTTTTGCTTCTCATTCAAGAAGCTTCTTGGCGAAATGTCTTTAAAGAAAAACCAGAAAGTCCAGTTGCCTCTTCAAAAAGCACCTTTGGGACAAGAGCTCAGGCTGTAATTCTAATGTTCAGATTTGTATTGCTGCTATTGCTAAATCAAATCAGTTCAGTAAAGCCCTTTGGTAGAATAATGATTTGATAGTATCCTATCACCAATCATTACGCAGAAAAAAAAATTCTCTTCCATCCCTCCCCTCTACCCAGGGAGAAGAGGAAAAATATTTCTGAAACCTTACAAACACCTGATTTCCACATATCCTAAAATTTGGTTTTGATTTAATTGACTAAATCCCATCCTCTCCACCTCCCCCACCCGCAAGTATAAACATAGCCATCAACCATCCAGCAAATGAGAAAAGTCTAACAGGGATTCCTGCTCAGTTTAACTCTTCCTCCTCTTTATCATGTTTGTCTTTACCCCAAAGATGCTAAGCCATCTTTTGTTGGTTTGTTTGTCCTTAACCGCTCATCTCCTTTATCACAACAAGCCAGGCCAAGCAGTCAAGCAAACTTTTTTGTTTTGCTTTAATTTTGTTTTCTCCTTCCTAAACCAGAAAGTCTTTCTCAACAAGAAAGAAAAGGGTTTTTTTATTTTTGTTTTATTCTCAGGCTAAACTCAGCACAGTACCTCTCAGTAAGCACATCAGTCTGTGTATGTGTGTGAATGCATAAATGTTACATTTTAAAAATATCTCAGTACAACTTTGGTTTTATATCTCTGCTCTCTTTCTGTAGCTGAACTCTGTGTATGCACAAACACTTCTCAAAATCCACTGCTTCTCTGCCTTTTTTTAAATAACACTAGCTGTCTTTCATTTTATTGACTGAATTGCAATTTATAGTGTTGATACTGCTAGTAATACTAATTATAGACTATTACTTGCTTAAGAGTCCAGTGTAATTGCCAACAATAAATACTGAATGTCAAGTGATTGTTTTATTGCCTTGTATCCATTAGCCTCAAATATTATTTAATAAATTGTATTCATGGGCTATTAATTATACTTTCACTGTTGGACTTCCAGAACACATAAACCTGTTTAATAACCTGCAACAACTTTTTTCAACTGGGATTCCAAAGAGATGGTGATTAGGAAAAAAAAAGTTTCTTTTTTACTTTGTTTGGCACACAATGCTAGTGCTTGCAAAACTGGGAATTTTTAGTGTGATGGAATGTAGTCGGATTCCCATCCGGAGGGAGGGAGGGAGTGCATTCCAGAAGAACAAAAGACAGTGAAGTTTAGATCGTTTGTGTGGGAGGAAGAGAGTCAGAACAGCTCCTCCCTAGGAGTTCTCAGAACTCCTCGGCTTACAACCACAACTGAGCCAAAATTTCTTGTTCGGTTGTTTACGTGAGTTTTGCCCCATTTTATGACCTTTCTTGCCACAGTTGTTAAGTGAATCGCTACAATTGTTAACTTAATAACGGGGTTGTTAAGTGAATCTGGCTTCCCCATTGACTTTGCTTGTCAAAAGGTCGCAAAAGGTGATCACGTGACCCTGGGACACTGCAACCGTCATAAATAGGAGTCAGATGCCCAGCTTCTGAATTTTTATTATGTGACCATGGGGATGCTGCCATGGTCATCAGTCACTTTTTTCAGTGCTGTTGTAGCTTTGAACAGTCACTAAATGAACTGTTATAAATTGAGGATTACCTGTAGTCTGCTTTAATTTGGGAAGATTTCTGTTTATAGGTGAAGAACAATAAAGGAAACTGCTTAGAAGGACCTCAGTGTGTCTTTCTTGATTTTTTTGGAGCCTGACATTACATGCTGCCACTCAGCTGTTGGGTTCTCTGAGATCTGAAAATTATTTCAAGGTCCAATCTGGGTCGGTCACCAGGACCAGAGTTTTAATTTTCCAAGCTTTCGGACTCATGTTGGAGCCCATCCTCAGAGACCTTCTCACTACTAGAATGTGTAAAATTATTTCAAGGCTTTCATGAGGTAAAAAGTTTGAGAAAGATTGACTTGTAGTACAGTATTCAAGATCCTGACAGAATCCTGACTGAGGGAAGTTCAGGTTTGTAACAGCTAACAAGAAACCATACATTAGTATCACTGAATGCGCGATGGAAGAGTTTACTACAATTAATGGTGGTGAGGCCAAATAGTGATCAAACAGTTTAGTTCTGATCTCTTAGCTAGCAATATATGTAAACTGAAGTAAACTGAATGGCATAAGAGTAAGCAAAAAAGTCCCATTTCCCTCTGCCGCATTCCTGCCTTGTAACTACCTTTAAAGCAAACATGATAAAGTATAGCCATGTGAAACCTTTTGTTAACAGAAGCAGAAAACCTGTAATGCAATGATTTGGCCTTGAAGCAGCAGCCCACAGCTGAAAGAACCTGACTTTTCCCCCATTTAAATCTATTTCGTAAAAAGCAGAATTTAAAACGAAGGTCTTGTGCTGTTTCAGAAGAGCACTAAACCCATAAGACAACCACATAATGTCCAGCCACCATTTTATAAAGACTTTGCCGGCAGCTGCCTCTTCAGAAGTCAGGGCACCAGTCTCTCCTGAAGACCAAGCCAAATGGCCATGGAGGGCAACGTCCAGCAGCTAGCAGGGAATAATATTGCCTGCAGCAGCTTGAAGTGGCCAGTATAAGCCTATGCCCCCTACCTTTGCTGTGGCCTAAGAATGAGATGAAGGCAAGATCATGCTGAAATATCTTTTAAAAATACCTCACAGGGCATCTTCATGTTGTAGATAGAGTGACATGCGGATGAGTCTATAGTCACATTTATTGTAACGCCTGATGCTGGCATAGACTAAGGAGGGCAAATCCACCAATGGTTGGATCTGCCATGTAAGATCCCCTTGAAGTCTGGCTCTCAACCTCAAAAATTCTCTATTCTTAAAATTAGCAGTAGATTGTCCCTTTGTTTGGTTTTTCCTAACTACATGGTCAGTCCAGGCCTTTCTCTTCTAAAATCTATCCAAAGTCACATGTTTTTGAGGGCCACTAAAACACTGGCCAAAGTCTACCAATCATTTTGTCTGCCTACATCTTCTATCTTCCTTATTCAGGCAGACTGGATGAAGGGATCTAAGAACATTAAAGGATTGAGGATGGGAACTCTGGGGAAGTATGAAGAACGAAATAAATCTCTGTTCCATACCCACTTCAAAATTCTGCTTCTCTTGTCCAAGGATCCTTAAGCCTGGTCCTTAGGTGCAAAAGAATAAGAAAATAGAATCCTTTGATGGTAGAGGGTAAATTACATAATAAAGTGAGATCCTACTATACTATCAGGGGTGAAATCCGACCGGTTCGAGCGAACCGCTAGGGATTATTGGCATCAGTTCACCGAACCGATAGTAATCACCCCTCGTTGGCCCCACCCACACCCGGCCGGTCGTCGCCCACCTCTTCCAGCTGCTCGATATTCCACAGAATTCAACGTTAAATGCAGCAGAGAGAAAGCTAGCTTTTCTCCCTCCATTCAAAACGGAGCTGCAGCAGCCTGTCCCTTTAAGGTAGTCCGCAGGAGAGAGGGGGCTGGGGGGAACCATAAAGGGAGTAGCAGCTCCGTTGTGAATGGAGGGAGAAAAGTTAGCATTCTCTCTGCCACAGAATTCAACAGTTAAATGCAGCAGAGAGAATCCTAACTTTTCTCCCTCCATTCACAAAGGAGCTGCTGCAGCCTGTCCCTTTAAGGTAGTCCCCAGGAGGGAGAGGGCCGGGGGGGAGCAGCTGGAATGGAGCTGTTTTCGTGAAAGACAGGAAAATGGGGAAGGGGATTTTCCTGCCTGTCATCCATTCCTCAAGCTCAGCACAGACTGAGGGAAGGATGGTAGGCAGGAAAATTCCCCTCCCCATTTTCCTGCCATTCGCGACAAGGAGTGGCTGGGAGGGGAGGGGCCGGTGAGGAGCCCCTCGACGTGAGTGATGTCGAGTTGGCCACGCCCACCCAGTCACATGACCTCCCCCCACAAGCCACGCCCACAGAACCGGTAGGGAAAATTTTTGAATTTCACCACTGTATAATATGTATATCCAAAAGAATCCAGAAGAACAAAGGGGGTTAATTGGGGAGAATAAGCAATGCATACACTAACTTTGAATTGTTTAACTGAAAATCTCTGTTACTATATCAGACCACAAACTGAGGGTCACATTTTTTAATTCATCGGTACAAAACTGCAGCATGGGAGATGCAATTTTTCTCCCCTGATGTGTTAGTCATCTATCTACAAGAAGGATAGTCGGTGAAGCTGGCTTTTAATATAGAAGAGTGTTTACCTGCTTTGGTGGAATTCATTTATCACCTCAGAACTCCACCATCCAACATATTACAAAACAATTTTTTGCTACCTTGCTTGGCTTTCTGGGGTCTCATTCAAACGGTATTTTTCTCACAACACTTAGTAATAATCCTGGGTTCACTTCGTAGGAAGCAGCCACCCATTTTAGCTCTGAGTTGCAAAGATGCAGCCCAAATGAACAAAGGCTGATTATTCTTTGTTCCCTCTGAGGCTCTTTTCTTTAGTGGCTTCAGCTGCCGGTTTGGAGAGGTTCTGGGTTCCTCCCTGCCTTAGAGAGATGCTTAGTCCTAGGCCATGCCTGGCACTTCTCCCAACCCTATGTTGCCTTCCCACAGCAACAGTACCCAGACAAAACAACAGCTCCTCCTTTTCCACACCCGGCCAGTCTGGCGGGCCAACCCTCATCTCCTCTTCCTGCATGCCTTGACCTGCTCTGATCTGTTTCAAAAGTCTGGCTCCCAGGTTTCCCTGGCAATAGACTGTCAGCAGCCAGCGAGGGAAACTGGAAATGGAAAATAGAGGACCATGGTGAATGACACCAAAGAAGCAGTCCCTGAGGCCTAGCACCGGAGCCAAAAGCCAGGAAGGGCAAGGCAAGGCACCACGTGGGATGTGGACAGGAAATTCTACTCTTGGGCCAGTTCACGGCTGCAGGGAGCCAGAGCAAGCAAGGGAGACAGTTGGAATAATATTATTTCTTCCAGCAGCTGTACCTCATCCTTCCTCTCAAGCCTGCATGAAAACCAAATGCCAAGATGAGCTGTGGCCAAGGGTGCTCAAAGCTATCTTAGGCTGCATATGAGCTTTTCAAGCCAGGTTAATTTGTCCAGAATAACATTTTCCTATAGTGGCATTACTACTCATACTGCATTCAAGCCACTAAACTGTTTGTTTGTTTTTTCCCAACACACACTCAGCACTGAATGAGTGTTCAGATTCATATCGGTCACACTGGATTTGCCCCATCAGTACTCCCATGTTATTAGCTTTGTTTTTGTTTTTTGACCTGGGGTACCTGCTTTGTAACCAGAATAAATTACTGTGCTCTTATATTGGTTACTTTACGACAATAATATACAATATATCATCCTCATGCATTCAGTTTGGATGTAATCACAAGATTTCTAAGAGTTAGTAATTCTGTCTTTCTTTCTTTCTTTCTTTCTTTCTTTCTCTTTTTTTCTTTCTTTCTTTCTTTCTTTTTCTTTCTTTCATAAGTTAGAGCATGCTGTAGCAAAACTACCATGTGTATTACTTGCGAAAATTAGCAATTTACTGTCAGTTATTTTGAAAGTTGCTAGAATGCACAGGTAGGAGGTCTATAATCAGTAGACTTCAGCGACTCCCTGGGCAAGTGCCTGCAGTTTCTTGGCAAGATTTCAGAAGTGGTTTGTTATTGCTTGCTTCCCAGGTCTGAGAAAGGGTGACTGGCCCAACTAGCTTTATGCCTAAGGCAGAACTAGAATTCACAGTCTCCCAGTTTCTAGCCTGTGGTTCTGCCTTAGCCACATCCTCAAAATTTAAGTAGGGTGAAATTAACATACAGCATTCATCCTTAATCTATAGCTACTCAGGCCCCTAAGCCAGTGGGAAAGGATTAAGCATCAGTTGTCATATAATTTAAATGAAGAACTCCCATTGTGGAGTCCAAAAGCCTCAGGCAGAAAGAAACTCACCATCCAAGTCTCTGCACATTTACTCAGAGTAAATCCCACTGAAGTCATTGGGGCTTACTCCTGGCTTAGGGTGAATAAAATTAGATCAGTCTGTCCCAGAGACATGTGGCTTCTTCCAGTAAACCTCATCTAGGAAAAGTCATCTGCTGTAGCCCAGCCTTGGGAGGCTTTTGGAAGAATGCCAGTCATACTACTGTACATCCATCTGACTATGAGAGCCTGGAAAATTAATTTGCCTGCTGGAAATTCAAATGGAATTTGAGCTGCACCCTTCAGGCAAAGGAGCTCTGCTTCATATTCCAGTGCAGAAGATACAGACTCTTCCAATCAGCTAGAAAACTAGGGGGAAAAACAACTAGCAAGGCAAAGGAATATAGAGAGAGGCATAAGGAGGTGGCACTGAAAGTATTTCTTCCTTCAAGTGGAATCATAGGCCACTTTTCCATTAGGGACATAGCAATTTCAAGTGTTCTCTCTCTCTCTCTCTCTCTCTCTCTCTCTCTCTCTCTCTCTCTCTCTCTCTCTCTCTCTCTCTCTCTCTCTCCTCTCATCAGTGTGTATGACTACCCACTCACCAAGCAACTCTGGACCACTAACAAGAGCATCCAGCACAAGGATAACAATAATAAAATCTAATAATGCAAAACATATTAATAATAATATAATACTATAATTAATTATATTTATATTTATTATTAATTAATTATAATTAATTAATTAATAATAATTAATAAAAACATAATAATGCACCAGCAACCAAATGCACAACTCAGTATTCTACAGACAACTCATCCAATTTCCTGGCCCAGAGCCTGGGGGAAGAATCAGATGTCGAGGGCCTTGTTAAAGGCCAGCAGGGACAAGGCCAACTACATTACAAGGAAGAGGTTCTTCATAGGGGAGGTACTTTGACAGAGGAGGCACACTCACTGGGTCTCATAAGGTGGTAGTGTTTAATTGATGGGAACCTGAGCATCCCAATCCTGTCATAATCATATTAGAAGAGTAGAGTCTATTGAAATCTAATGGTCTCACAAATAACCAGGGTCACTGAAGGGCTTTAGAGATGATCACCAGCATCTTGAATGATACCAGAAGCCCATCAGTAACCAGTGCAGCTCATTCAGAATTGGTATCACATGGACATTTAAAGATGTGTCCATAACTACTCACGCCACTGCATTCTGGACCAGCCACAGCTTCTGAGTGGGCTTCAAAGGCAGTCCTATGTACATATTGGCATATTGCACTAATCCAGGCCCAAGGTGACTAAAATATGAGTAACTATGCCTAGCCCGCCCACCCCCAATCCAGGAATAGCTGTAATTGGTGCAAAGGATGGATTGTGGAAAGTTCATTTCGTCACAGCTGCTACTTGCTCTTCCAGCAGGAGCCACATCTGAATTGTGCACCATTTACATCTGGAGTAGTGCCATTCCATCCAGAATTATTGATGAATGGTTTCAGAGATTGTTGGCACCAGAACCCGCAGCTTTGTCTTGCTGTGGTTGAGACTAAGCCTGTTTCTCCCCATCCAGACGTTCATGGCCTCCAAAAACTTGAGGGAGAATCTAGCAGCATTGCTTGGTCAATCTGGGCTGAGATATATAACTTGATATTAAAAGCATACAGATACCAGCTCCATGCTGCTGGATAACCTTGCCAAAAGCTCTTTCCTCCTACCATCTCAATTAGAACTGGCCCCAGAGGAAGGAGGAAAACTACTGCAACTCTGTCTGCAGAGCTATTGAGCTAACCCTAAGTCCCTGAGCCCATCCAGAAGGATACCATGATTGATGGTATCAAAAATCTCCAAGAGATCAAGAAGGATCAGTACAGATGCACTACCATCAATGCTATTGCCAAGCTATGTCCAGCACTGAATCCTGACTAAAATGGGTTCAAATAACCCAATTCATCCAGGACCCTTGGAAACTGCAGCCCAACTATCTCCTTGGGAATAATCCAAACAGCATGGTTTCAGCAAATCCCACCTGTGATGGTTTCTTGATCAGGAAACAGAATACCACCTCTTCAAGAATGAATTTGCCCCCATTTGAACAAAGACAGTTGAAATAGGACAATTCCTGAACACATTCTTAGGATGATAAAACTTGGTTGATGCTCCTGCCCTAACATCCTGGGCTCAAAGGGAGCGTTAGATCACTCCAATGGTGTGTAATTATGGTGTAAGTCCTTAAGAGACATGGTTCCTTTGAAATCTGAAGGTCTTAAATCATTAATTGCTGGAAACCAAGAGAGGTTTTTTTTTTTCTGCCTGGGATCATGAGAAGCAGATGTAGAAAATATGCTTTCCAAGAAGCCATGGGAGCTGGCAATCTTAGTAAGAAGCTGGAGAAGCAAGTAGAAAGCTACTGCCAGCGTAGTTTGTGCACCAAATCAAGCTCCTTGTATATATGCTAGTTCTGGCCAATCTCGGCAGTCACAAAGTCCTTCCATGTGAAGACTCAAAAGCAGCTCCATACATCTGGGACCCCATGCCAGAGGCTTCCAGCTGCAAGGTAATACAATGTTATATTTGAAAAGGTGAAGCAGTGCAGAATTTCTGGGCAGCCCCTTTTCCCTGAGCCTCTACCTTCTGGTTTGATATTGAAAAGAATTCATATATTCATTCTCTCTCTCTCTCTCTCTCTCTCTCTCTCTCTCTCTCTCTCTCTCTCTCCTCTCCCCCCCCCCCCCCCCCCCCCCCCCTCCCCCCTCCCTGTGTGTGTGTGTGTGTGTGTGTGTGTGTGTGTTTGCTTCTTCCCTTCGGTAGTACAGGTGCAAAGCTCCCAGCTGCATGTGTATTTTCCATTATTTCAATGTATGTGTATTTATTTCCCTTCCTTTTGTGCAGAGTGAAAGGATTGGGGTTACCTCCACAGAGTCTAAGAGTGCCTTTACAATAAGTTCTGATTTCTGTGCCATCCGAAAAAAATATATGCATTTTTGTTTAGAACTTGCCCGTTCTTCCCCATTTCAGTTGCTCCTCCAATCTGCAGCTATGGTTAAAGGCACTAGGGACAATGCCTGGTGCAGAACTGTGGACACTTTATCATACCACCTTCAGGACTTGGGAGCCAGACAACTTCACCCTGTTCCAAATTTTCAGAGGGGTGTGTGTGTTGTTGTTAAATGAATACACCAGAAAGGTACTGAAAACCTGGACTGAGGCAAGGTACCAATTTATTTCATTTCTTTTCTGGATGGAGTACAGCTAGGGGATTGCTGCTGCTGCTGCTCAGGACTTGCAAATATACAGGCCAGGGCACTGACTAAATGTCCTTTTTTGCAGGCTTCTATTGGCCAACTGGAGAGTGAACAACACTGATTGGCCCACTGCATTACCAGTGCTTTGAGGTCTGCAAGAGAGACAGGTCTGTTTCAAACTGTCTGAATAGGATCGATAAGCAGAAAATGGCTGTTCTTGCACATCCTTATCTTTTCTTGTACCCACAGAGGGTCCTGCTATCCAAAAATATCTGGTTTGGGAATCTCATCTCCAGACAAGCACCCAGTTCTGGCAGTGACTGATGCACACCAGAAAAGAAGATTGAATTTTGAATTAGGCTTAGCCCCAGAAAGCTTTAGCATTCTTTTATTTCTAAGTATGAGCACAGACATCCCTGAATGTTCAAAGGTCTAAGAATTAATTGCAGAGAATATAATGCAGATGTTCTATGTCAGTATACTTTGGCTGCTTGTCCTACCCTGTCCTTGTAGGTGTCACTAAGGGATATGTGTGCTGATAAACAAGACATTACAGGCGCAGGCAGTAGCATAAACTTCACTGTCCCCTTTTCCAAACATGCAAAGCATCTGAACAGGACCCTCTCACCTGCAGGGTTTTGCAAAGAATTCACACATTTTTCAAAATATCAACTTATGTAATGCATTTCCACCTTATCAACACTTACACTATAATCCTTTTTTTAAAAACACACTGTGGCAGGCAAAGATTATTATCCACATATTGCAAGTGGAGAAGGGGAAACTGAGGACCAAAAGAATAATACCTGCACCTTCAGGTGTGTTGGGAATTCAGCTCCCAGAATTCCCAGCCATGGTGGCTAGGCATTCTGGAAGTCTAACATCTAAAAGACTGAGTTGAAAAAGATGTTAAAGCACCTGGCCTCTGAAACAAGACAGCTTTAACTAACACTGGGTCATATTCTTAAACCCGGATGGGCACCAATGGTTTCAAAGGATGCTGGGATAGCCTTTTTTAACAAACCAATGGAACCACAACAAATTAATGCTAAAACCTTCCCTGAATTGTGGCTTCCCTCTCCCAAGCTCCCTATTTGGATATTTGACTCTCAGAATAATTCCGGTACTGTTGCCGCTTGGCTAGGAGAAAAGTCCTTGGGAATGAAGCTACCTACAGACAAACGAGAGAGCCAGCTGGTGTAGAGGTTAAAACACCAGGCTAGAAACTGGGAGACCCTGAGTTCTAGTCTTGCCTTAGGCACAAAACCAGTTGGGTGATTTTGGGCTAGTCACTTTCTGTCTCTCAGCTCTAGGAAGGAGGAAATGGCAAAACACTTCTGAAATCTTGCTAAGAAAATTGCAAGGACTTGTCCAAGTGGTTACCCGGAGTCGAGACTCATTTGAAGGCGACCCCCACCTTCAAAGGGAGATAAACTTGGTGAGGGACAAAACTACTGCCTTTTCCTGTCCTCAGATATCCTCCTTTTTAATTTCTTACCTTCATAAGCACAGTTCCACACTTAACTGTTGAAGACTAGATTTAACTATAAAGAGCTGCTTAAGAGCCTTGCTATACTTGCAACTGTCTGATCTGAGAGCGGAGGCTACACATTTATTTGCGACAAGGACTTTCTAGCCCACACGACATCTCATCACCCATATCCCTTTGCTGACAGCAGTTTTATTGCAGTTGCAATAAAAGCTCCATTGTTCTTCCAATCCTAGCAGTCTTTCCTTTGCATTAGACATGTCCGAACCTATCCTTAGGCTCAAGATTAATCCCCTCCAAAAACAAAGATGACAGCTGAGGTCAGACAATGTTGGCAGAAAGCGCATGTGTGCAGTGTGGATGAAGAAGAAGAAGAAGAAAAATCCCCAGGAAGCTTCACGTGTTCCCCAAGCTAGAACGATTGCTGCAAAGAGCAGATGGCTGGGTGGGTTGTTTTTTTTTTTTTATGGCTGCATTAATAACTGTTGGCAAGAGAACCAAAACCTCACTCGGCCCCAGCACACATGTGAAGGCAGGGAATACACAGTACTAGTGTGTGCCAAAATGCAGTATCTTAGCTTTTGAACAAAAAAAGGTGGGGGGGGGAACTACAGAGCTATTGTTTGCTTGGCATCTGAGGTCACTTTGAAAGCTGGAAAGGAACCTGCCAGAAGTACCCCTGGGTGGCATTACTTGAGGGTTAAAATCCTCACTGTTGGCAATAACAAACAGGTCACTATGTAGATGGATACTGCTGTGTCTTAGAACTGTTTGCTTGACAAAAATTAAAACTGGGGACAGGGGCTAAAGTGTTTCTTTCCAAGAGATATAAGCAGTGTAACCTGGAATACTGCAAGAATGCAATTTCTCACTATTTATTGTATCTGAAGAGCTCATGTTTTGTTGTGCAACAGAAAACAAGGCAAGTTTCTGGAGTGTTGAGATTAGCGTGTGTGTGTGTGTGTGTGTGTGTGTGTGTGTGTGTGTGTGTGTGTGTGTGTGTTTCAACTATTTTAATAGGAATTCAATAATGTTCAATTGGCCCTATTATGTGGCTGTTCCTATCTGTTCTTTGTCAATTAATGGGATTTTTGCTTGTATGCATTATTTGTTTCTAAGGTGGAACTACCGGTATGTGCTGCAGGATTATGCCGCTGAAATGGGGTGAAAAAATGGCAATTTGGGTGGCACAATTTTTCTGCTGCAATTTAAGGCTTTCAATAAGTACATCACCTATTTTACCTGGAGAAAAAAGTCAGCTCCAATGACATCAGTCATTAGCTGTCCATACCCCTCTGCTTCTTAGAAGGCAGCCAAGAAAAAGTAATCCTTGACCACAAATGTTTGCCCACCTCTCAGCTTAGTATTTTGTGTGAGTCATCCATGGCTAATTCAATAAACTGCCAAAGTTTATTAAAAAGCCAAAGTTTAGCATAATTCCCTATCAAAGTTCCTCCTCTGAGCTAGTCTTTGCCATGCGTTTTTCTTACGTGGAACAGGATTTAGATCATGAAAATAGTCTACCGCTATTTATTTCATTATCAGCTGCTTTGTTTGATACAATACACTCCTGGATTAAATGACAGTCTACTTGGGGGGGGGGAATCCCGATAACTCAACTTTTGGGTTGAGCAAGTCACAACCATTGCAGGCATCTGCAAGGAGAGTCCCAGAGGTCCAGGGCCAATGGCTTTGTTAAAGCTGACAGATGCCTCCCATGCATTTTCATGAAAGGGAAACTTGGCTCCCTTTTAGAGCTCCTCCCTTTTCCATTTCTGATTCCAGCTGTTTCCAGGCTAAAATCTGGCACACACTCTCCAAAGAAAGGAGGGATCTTGCTTTGGGATTCCAAATGTGCAATGCTCCACGTACAAAAAACAAAAACAAAAACAAAAAAAAACCCACTCCCAACATTGTTGAACAATTTTTGAGAAGTTTACTCCATCTGGCTCATATAGAATTGGAACTGACATAGGAACTATGGCAAAATCCAGATTGCTTGTTTAGCAAAACCAGAGTCAGTCTCATTCTGTTCTCAAGCAACGTCCTGGAAAAATAAGCACTTCCTTCCATTCTCTCTGCTCTACTCCATTCTACCTGACTCCCTCCCTGCTTCATGGTTCTTAAGTGATCTCATTCTGCTTCCATCTGAGCCTCTTTACAGTTCAATCCTAGATTTCAATTCAGAGTAAGTCCTGCTGAGTTTAACAAGTATCACTCCCTCCCAGAGAAATCCGTGGAGGATTTCATCCTTACTTGCCATATTTAGTAAATTGCCTTTTTGCAAATGAACAGCAGCTGGTTAGACAGAGGGGAAGATGGAAACATTTTGACCTGCTCAGATTTCTGTTTCTCATTACGTTGCTTTGCAGCAGCGGGTGGCTTCTAAACTGTGAGAATAGGACTGAGATTACCAATCAGAAGCAAGGCACCATTTTCTTACCATGCTCAATCAGGGACCCCATTACTCCTTCCTGGATTGGTTCACAGATTGGCCCTCTTTGTCTGACAGGAGCTTAATCCAGCATCCAAGTTCAAAAGAGGAAAAGGCTCTCGCACCCTGAATTGTTGTAGAAAAGGGAGAACTTGGAAGCTACTCCTTAATATTCTGAAAGCACAGGGGTCAGGAAAAATTTTCCATGGCTACACTTGAGTGCTACTCAAAGTACAAACATGTCCCTTAAAAATGGCAGATTAGTTCTATCATAAATACCACCAAGATGAGCCAGGGATGGTGTTAAATCCTAAAGTGCTCTGAATTTATCTGATCTCTCAGGGAACTCAAAGTATGTCCCATTGATAATAATGCAAAATAATTGCCACAAATTAGCATTCCTCGGGCAGGGAGGCAAACAGTATTAAGTTAATGAGTCAACACAATATGGGTATCTCTATGGATGTAGTATGTAGACGTCTAGTACGTCTGGAAATCCCAGTGTGCTTTTAGCTAATTGGTTAGCTAAAATTCCCTAACCCTAATTTTTCTTGTATAAAATTGCTCTCAAGGTGATTAATAATAGTAACATACAAAATAAAAGAAAAATTAAGAAGACAATATTAAAACTATAGAATACATACATTTGGAGCACATTTACCACAGCTAACATAAATTACTTAATGAGATCAAGGACCCTTACTGCTAGTAGAATTCATCAGTTAGACTTGGTAAGGAGTTCCAGGTCCTGGGAAGTTCCTTGAACTTTGCTTAATAATTACACAGAAGTAAGAGTCTTTTCTAAAAGTCTTAAAATCTGGCTTGTATAGAATATCTCAGGTTGAATAAGCATTCAGGTCAAGGCTAATCAATGGGGCTGAAACCAAATCCAGACAGAACTATATTGATCAGATACATTTCTATTTTATGTGAATTAAGTTTCAGTTTGCTGTTATTCTACCAAAGGCACAAATTCATTTAAAACTTAAATTCTTTGCATTTACCTGGAAAGAAGAAACAGCATGTTCCTGACATTTTGGGAATACTGCAAACACAGGCATTAACTGAACAATTTCAGAAGATGGAATGGATTTGATGACACCTTTATATATATTACAGTGTGATGGATATGGAAAATAATACTAATGGATTTCACATCGTGGGATTAAAAACCTACCTTTCCTTTTTTCTCTACCCAGAAAATGTTTTGCTTTGGGGAACAAAAGGGATGCTAAAGAGCAAAATGACAATATGCTAGCATTCCAACTTGATGTCCTTCAAATGTATTAGCCCACAAAACAGACTGCCTTGGACTTTCATTCTTTGGAAGGGTTTAAACAAAGGCTGGATGGCAGTCTGTTGGGGTTTTGCATTCCTCCAAGGTCCCTTCCACCATTTACATTTTATGATTCTAGGAACATCTGTTATCCTTAAGCAGCACTGTGCCTGGATGATATCAGGCTGGGAAACTCCCATTTATAACATGTCAAGTACAGCATACATTAACCCTAATGCAGGCGCATGTAGCACACTGTACATTTCTGGAGAAGGGTATTTCTTTCCCTCTCATTACTGCATACCACAACAAAGCTCTTGTGCAAAGCTAGCTGAAACCCCAAAGAGAAGCAACTGTACTGCAAAATAGAGCTACACGCCAACATTTTATTGTCAGATCAGATTTAATCTCTTCATTTAGAATGGCCAAAGAACCAAACTGAATCCTGTCCAGACAACCACTGACTCTCCATCTCACCAGTCATTTTAAAAGTGGCAGCAACTTAACATTTAACCATGGCCACAGATATGGCCACCTTCTTAACCCATCCACAGCATTACTGTCATTCTGATACCTTTAAAGTGGACAGCCTGCTGTTTTTCAGTAAACTGCAGAAAGATTGCATAAGGAATGCAGGCCCCTGAAGTTTTTTTTTTCCTCTTCAAGAGACTCACAAAATTCCAGGCTGCTGAGATAAGCCATAGAGATTTATATAGAGAATATTTGTATTTTCCCAAGCTGGTCATCCAAGGTCATGTCTTTCCCAATAATTGTCCCTAAACACAGCTTAGCTACATTTTACGTAATTCCTTGCTAATTTTCTAGCTTTGAGCTCTGGGGAAATTTGTGGGAGGGGAGGAGAGGGGAATGTTTATTCATAACAGCTATCTAGAGATACACTGCTTCTGAACATGGAAGTTCTGCCTGTGTAAATTTGATATGGGGGAACATTTTTCTTAAGGCAGGCTGTTGATTCATGAGGGAGGGAGGTTGAAGGCCACAGCAAAAGCAAACCAAGAACCATTGGACCACTTGTGAAAAATCTACAGTTCCTCTCCATGCCAGTTTCTCCACTTGAAAAATCAGAAAGCGTTGCAGTGTCTCCCACAATAAGAGTATAACATGGGGAGTCTTCCCTTGCTTCACACATAAAAGGAAGACTGCTCAAAGTTACCAGGGCCCTTGATGACTACATGGACACATCCATGGATTTTTCTTGGTAATAGAAAGAGCCAGTTTGGTCTAGTGATTAGGGCACCAGGCTAGAAAGCCGGAGATAATGAGTTCACACATCACCTTAGCCATAAAAGCTAGCTGGGTGACTTTGGGCCAGTCACTCCTTCTCAGCCCAACCCACTTCACAAGGTTGTTGTCATGGACAAAATAGGAGGAGGAAGATACGTTGGATGTTTGCTACCTTGGGTTGATTGTAAAAATAAAGACGGGATAAACAAACAGCAGAAAACAATTTGCTTCTGTCATCTTTAGGGTTATTTGCAGCTACTCATTTGAGTTTGCAAACAGGTATGTCTTACTGGATTCCCAAGCACTAACCAGGATCTGCCCCTGTTTAGCAGTCACCTGATCATAGCCATAAGTAAGGTCTAGTTCAAAGATTTGAAACTCTTCAAGTAGAAACAGTTGTCAATTTTCTTGACATCAAAGATGCTTAGGGTACTTCCAGACACAAAACCACCATAGTAGAGAAGTTGAAATGGAAGAAATCACTCAGTCCAAGCTATTTTAGTCTTCAGTCACAAACTTTCTTAAAGAAATATAGGCAGGGGCCTTTTAATCTGAGGACATTTTTCTTAGCCTAACAGTACTCTTATTTCTCAAAAAAGTAGGCTTGCTGTAATTAACCTGGAAGACAGTCATAATTTATTATTTTAATTTTACTCGAAGAGACTTTATTTGTTCAGTTGCAATTCTGTTGATTTTGTTTACCTCTCATGTGGAAGTAGTTTCTAGGTCATATTGTAATTAGATTCCTTTGCTGCTCCCCTTATACTTTATTCATAACAACCCAACTTTGATCTTAATTTAAATCAGTAACCTTTAAATCAGGGGTGTCCTACCTTGGGAACTTTAAGACTGGCTGGGGAATTCTGGAAGTAGAAGTTCACAAGTCTTAAAGTTCCCAAGGTAGGATACCCCTGGTTTAGATAAAAACTATGGGTCACAGCATTCCCACCCATAATAACCAGGGATATTTTGGTGGTCTAACATAACTGGAAGATAGCAGGTTAGGAAATCCTTCTCTGCCTTACAAATAAAATGTTTTATTCCACAGCTGGAGGAAAATGTTCAAATCAAAGATAATCTTCATCCAAGTGTTTTCCAACAATATTGTATTATAGATCATCCATAACCAGCAGAATCATGAACCTGGGAGTGACAACTAAGGTAGCCATTTGTCATAGGCAGATGAAGATAAAACTGAAAGCAGTTTGGGGGGGGGGAGTCTAATATTAGCATTATTAGTGCCGTTTAGCTTTAACAATTTACATCCCCAGATTTCAGCACACACATACATACAAATCAGAAAGTCAATTATAGCATGAACAGCTAAACCTATTTTGGTGGAATGATATTTATTCTTAGTAATTGGGTGGACCCTTTTATTTCCTCAGTATCCTTGGTCATTTCCACAGAAGAGACTCCACCTTTCCCATAGTTATTGTTAGCCTCTTTTTTTCCATATTCACAGTTGAATAAGAAACCTGGCTGAAAATTCTTACTATAGCAGCTTAGCCCACTTCTCATTGAGGTGATTAACTAATATTCTACTACAGATGGGACCCTGCATGAAGTTCCAGATCTCAACATTTTTAACTAGTCAATAAGGCATTCCTGAGAAATCCAGCTAACCTCTCCTGCACCACTATTAAACAAGACAATAACACAAAAGCAGAACTTTAAAAGCAAACCATTGTACTGCACACCATGTTCTTTTCTCCTCCAAAAACAAGAATGGGACTAAAGATGTCCCAAGATGTGAATTACCTACAAGTGTCCTTTCATTCAACCCTCCGTTTCAAAACTAGTAAAATGGCAAATGGGCACATTAAAACATCTTGCATTTACCTAATTATGCACGTGTTTTTTTAAAGTAACCCTCCACAATATCAAACTCTTAGTACAGCTTTCCCCATACAGGTGCTGCCCAGATGTTTTGGATTACAAACTCAATTCCCAGCCAATATGTCCATTAGCATGGTGGAATAAGAAGATTTCTGGACATGATCTGGGATCCCGTGTAGTTTCCATGATATTCTGCCTTTAACCAAAGCAGCAACCATCCAACTTTTCTTTCTTTCCTGCTGTTAGGAAAGAGTGTAAGCAAATCACTACTCAATTTATAATAGAAAACATTTTGCTTCTATTAAATTATTCCTCCTTTCCATTAAGATATTCCATCAGTAGATTGCTAGAATGAAAAATATGCAATACCACTTTCTTTTTCTACCTAAAACCAGACAGCAATTAAAGATACATAGTAGTTTACTTATATTTTGTTCTATAGATAGAAATTATTTTACAAACATGACATAAACAGCCAGCTACACATACTCAATATTCTAAGGCTTGACATTTCTTCTGTTCTTATGGTTGCCACTCATTTTTCAATCTAATTGCACCTTTAATGGTGGTCTGGCATATAAAGATGCAGAAAAGGGAAGGAAGCTTGGGAAGGAAAATAGTGAAGCTAAAATGTTATTTTGTAATTAATGTGTCTAGCTTCAGGATAGGAGCTATGAAGAGGGGAAACCAAAATTATACGGGGCTAACCTACCTTGACTGTCAGTCAAAATTATTACTCTCTCAAATCTGAGTTAGTTTCAATGGCACAGATTATATTGAAATCAATGAGTCTTGGGCCATGGCTTACTTAAAACCCTATTAGTCTCTTCTGTCTGCATTTTTTCCTCATAATTTTTACTTTAGGTTTTTACAATAGAAAAAACAAATACAAACTAAATTCAAATAGAGAATGAGTGCAAAGAAAAAGTATATAAAGAAGCAATAGCAATAGCACTTAGACTTATATACCGCTTCATAGTGCTTTACAGCCCTCTCTAAGCGGTTTACAGAGTTAGCATATTGCCCCCAACAATCTGGGTCCTCATTTTACCCATCTCAGAAGGATGGAAGGCTGAGTCAACCTTGAGCCGGTGAGATTTGAACCACCGAACTGCAGCTAGCAGTCAGCTGAAGTAGCCTGCAGTGCTGCACTCTAACCACTGCGCCACCTCGGCTCTTCATCACAAGTGTAAACGAATTTGAAAACTCTTTACTCCCCCCCATAAGGATACAGACAAATCATTCTTCTTGCCTTAATCCAGCGGTTCTCAACCTGTGGGTCGCGACCCCTTTGGG
>QLTV01004386.1:530157-546476 GCA_003457575.1 Thermophis baileyi
TCCATCCCTTATACAGATCCATAAATCACCAACTTTTCAGTCAGTCTCAGCAAAAAGTCAATAAATGGTTACTGTCCACACTTTGACTCATCTCTCTAGTCCCTATGCCCAACTATAGTAAAACGTAAGTGCATTTACAGACCATTTAGGCAGTTGTTCAATTGTCTTTTTTTGTGAACTTAGATGTGAAGGGGTCAAGGAAACACAGCCAAGAATAACCTACATCTGACATAACTTCAAGGTTGCCATGGCAATGAGACACCGTGTTAGTCTAGGCCACCATTTCAGGTGGAGGTTCACATGAAAGTATATTTCCCTCAGATATATTTCTGCTCAAAAGAAAAATGCTAGAAAGCATGCCTAATTTTCTAAGAGTTCTGCTTTTATTCTTTGTAATAAATATTAAATAAATGAAAATGAAATGTTCCTGAGATAGTTCCAAACTAGTCAGTTTGCCTATTTTTTCTATAAAGCAAGCCTACTCAAAACAAGCACTCATTTCAAGGTACATAGTTCAGGAAAGTGTAAAACTTTTCTAAGTTGTGAGAATGGATTTCCTTTGGAATTTATGTCGCTGAGGAAGCCTAGGAGGTAGTTTTACAAGCTTCAAATCCCTCAAGCTGAGATGAAGATTAGTATGAACAGTATTCACCCTTTCAACTTATAGACAAGACAAAGCTGCTTCATTAGCCACATTTAGGATGATGCTGACAGCCTGCCCTGTGCCTGGTCAAAAGAGCTTTTTTCTAAGTTTGCAACTCTCAGACAGGCTTCCTCAGGTATCCTAAGTGGGAGAATGCTTATGCTTTCCTTTGAGTAAAGCTGTCCATGGTACCAACCTGGCCTTCATCCATATGTTATGCCACAGATCAAGAAAGGGTAGCCATTCTCTTGATATAAGTGAGAAACTGGCACTGATTAAAACAGCAATCCCATAAGGGACTTTTGAGCTGTGGATGGGGAATTCTGGGAGTTGAAGTCCACATATTTTCAGGCTGCCAGGATTGCAAAACATTACTTTGGAGTACTAGACTCTTCATGGACAGAGGTATCCAAAATAGCTTCTATTCAGAGTCAGATATAATTCCATCACAAGGTGATTACTTGCATGTAATGAAGGCTTACCAGAAAATAAATTTATCACATTACACTCTGATGTAGGCAATTCAGTCAGCTTCAATTATGGCTCCTGAAACATAATTCACATGCTAAGTTTTCCCTTCGTCAGATTTGCAAAATGGGTATGTCAAGGACTATCATTTTCCAACTCCCATCCTAAATTATCCTTTAGAAAAGTTTCATCCTAAATTGCCCTTTCCTAGCTTGATGCTCTCTCCTGCTATGTGGGTGTCATCAATCCAATCAGCATGGAGAAGTCTGCTCTACGCATCTGCTCTCAATCCTTGCCCAACTCCCCATCCCAGAAATTACAGAAACACATGTGTAATGTAACAATGTCAAAATATTTTAATACGTGTCACACACGCAGTTACATTTTCATACAAAACACAACCAGAGAAAAAGCTTACTGTACAAAACATCCAATGAGACCCACTTTTCCTTCAAGGGCCTTTATATAACAAAGACCAGGAGCAATACAAGTCCCAGAGAACTCCAAACCATAAATTTAACACACCTCAGCAGCACCCCTCATCAACACAGCCTTATAGCAGGGTGAGAAAGGGTCCCAAATGTCGTTTGGAGACTTTTGCAACTCACAGAACATGTAGGATAACAAGAGGTTTACTCTAACCTTCCCAAAAGCTTGGAGGTGGAGAGAAAGGGGGAAAAGGGGAATTTCTGAGCAGGTGGAAACAAGCTGAAATACTTTCATGCAGAATGAGACACTAGCCACCAAGGGCATCCAGAAAAGAAGTGTGAAGGGCAGCTGGGGTTGCTCTGATTTGAGTCCCATCACCACACACAGCTTCTCCTTAAGGAGCGCCGCTGTCCCCATTCCTATCAGACGGGACCCCAGACGCCTACTCCCTCCAGCGTCTGAATCAAAGCTGTCCCATATTGTGTCACCGGGATCAGTTGGGGAGGAAGGAAAGTTTCAGAAAGCCACAATCGCCGTACTCCAAGGGTTGAGGTTTCGCAGCACCGATTCCTCGCAACAGATTTGCCCGGGCTCTGCGTCAGCCCCTCCTGCCTCCTCCTTTTTCTCTTGCCGCCTTCCCCGCTGATTGCTGCCCTCCCTCTCGCCCCCGCAGGACTTTTTGCTGAGTAGTCCCGAGAAACTGGAGCCGAAGATGCTGATGAGATTGGCCACATTGCCCGTCTCCATGTCCTCCTCCTCCTCCCTGCGGACCTTTTTCAGCGGAGAGCTGCCGGGAGACGTTTCCTCGGTCCCGCCATCGGGATGCAGAGCAGCGTTCCGCTTTCTGGAGCAGTCGAGGGCAGGAGCAGCCTCGGCCGGCCGTTTGCCAGCTTCGCTCACGAAAGAGGAGCAGCCGCAGCAGCGTGGCAACCGCTGAACTTCCCAGTCCGACGACGGGAGCTTCCGGCACCACGGAGAAGTCCGGGGATCAGACGGCAACATCGCCCGGGCCGGCGGCAGAAAGGCGCGAGGAGGAGAAGAGAAGAAGGGCAGCGGCGGGCGCCCTCCTTCCTCCCCCCCATCTCGGAGGGGATTCAGCGCAGCGGCTGCCGGCGAGGGAGGAGCAGCAGCGAGAGGAGGCGAAGGGGAGCAATCGAGTTCACTCAGGTAGACTTGCCGGGCGCTGCGCAGGACAAGCGACACGAGAAGATTTTTGTGCAATTTCACGCCGCCGCGTTGACCTCGCGCGCTGTACATCTTGCCTAGCGAGATGCTGACGATACGGTGAGCTTCCAGCTTGCACTCCATGCCGCCTTTCTGCCGGTGCGTGGCAGGCAACTTCACAGGGAATCGGCCGCGGCGGACACCCACTTCAACGGAGAGGCGAAGGAAGCCTTCCCTGAAAATACGTTGTGCTCGTGCGCGCGCACGAAACTCGGAGGTGTTTCTTGTTTTTAAATTAGCCGGAGCAAATCACGGCGACATCGCGACGCAGAATCAACCCGCCTGCATTCCACCGCCGCCGAATGCAAGCCCGTTCGGGACGCGCGCTTTTTATATCGCCCCTCTGCGTTCCGACCAATCAGAACCCCCGGCCGTACCCGCCGCGCTTGAATCGTCTTTCCGCCAACCCCAGCGAGCCTCCGGCGCGCGCCTCCTTTTTGCGCGCGCCTATCCCCGACCTTCGGCCAATGAGGAAGGTTGCAAAGAAAAGGTTCCAGCGCTTGTCTGGCTGCTTTTAAAAGAGCAACGCTAAAGCCCTCGTGGGTTCTCGAGAGACGTTGCGGTTCGCTTCCGTGGGGAATTGTGGCGAAACCGGGGTTTAGCTGGACACGAGGGTTCCGACCTTTATCTTGGCGACAAAGACAAAAATATTTGTAAATCCCGCGGCCGTCACCTTAGAGTTCTTTAATTAAGATTTCATGCATTGATTTGCACGGGTTTTTCCCCCCAATTAGGCATAAACACACTGAACATGATCCAGAGTTTGTTTACCAATAAAGCGGCATGGACGGACAGTTTAGGACAAAACTCTAATAATTGCAGAATGATTACTGAAGAGTTTGCCACGAAGCTAGCAGAATATTCCTTTATTTTAGATAGGCAGCGCTGCTTCTTTTTCTTGTTAGTCCAATCGTCAACGGCTTCCCTCGTCTCTCTCAAGTTTTCGCTCTTAAAGCTGCCTTGTGAATATGGAAGTGGCAAGTTAACCCTTTACTCTCACTGTAACACAAGAATAATAATTCCTTTCCCCAGAAATTATTCAGAAGAATAATAGTGGTTTTGCATCGTTCTAGGAAGAGCTTATTCAAAAAGCTTTTGAGCAGATTTTGTTACCTAGTTAGGGTAATGAAACGTCTGCAAGAAAACAAGCAAGCTCAGAGACCACCAAGGACCCCTCGTTTGTAACAATTGGACAAGCAAAGTTTGGGGGTGGGGGAGGTTGCTCTATAACGTTTGTCCCACTTACTGGAAGCTAAGTAGCAGAGAGCACTGGATGACCATTTTCTCCCTAATGCTATTCTAATTTCTATGGAGCCTCCAAAGCAGATTTGGACCACTTTGTGATGATAATACAGATAGTCTTTGAATTACAACAGTTCAGTGACTGTTCGAAGTTACAACGGCACTGAAGAAAGTGACTTATGACCATTTTTCACACTTATGATTATTGCAGCATCCCCATAGTCACGTGAACAAAATTCAGATACTTGGCAACTGACTCATGACAGTTGCAGTGTCTGGGATCATGTGATGACCTTTTGTGACCTTCTGACAAGCAAAGTCAATGGGGAAGCCAGATTCACCTAATAACCATGTTACTAACTCAACAACTGCAGTGATTCACTTAACAACTCTGGCAAGAAAGGTCGTAAAATGGAGCAAAATTCATTTAACAAATGTCTCATTTAACAACAGAAATTTTGGGCTGAATTGTGGTCATAAGTCAAGGACTACCTGTACTGTGCCCAACCTTTTCCATTACATTTAGGAAAAGGCTGTGCACTCCTAGATAGTTTCTGAATGCAGTTGTAAGGGGTGGACCTGTAGGATATTAGTTCCAAGGACCAAGAAATCAGAGCTTTAACTTGTCCTTGACTGCAATCCTCTTTAATGGAGTAAAAGTGGAGTTTGGAGATTATTGTCCCTAAAGAACCAAGTGCCATAATGATAAAGAACACACTTTACTAGGTCCAGCTGAATCACCAGGACAAGAATAGCTTAGCTCAAGGATCCTAGACAGTGATAACATCTATTATTATCATGTATACTGTATGATGCTATCCTTATATTTGGTCTGCAAAGCATAGTTAGTGCAAAATGCAGCATCAATATACTGAGGCAATATGATAAAACTGAATTTCATATCAATTTTGTACATTGTCTAGGGAAGCACTTCATGACCAAATTATACACATACATTCAAACAAGATTGATAAAGTTTCCCTGTTTCAGTAATAAAGCAAATAATTTGCCAATGACTTAATGGACTTTACACCCAAACTCCCTCACAAAAGCCAGATCTTAATCTATTTTTTAAAAAGTGGTATTAAGCAGAATGTCTGCTTTTATCTGGAGGTGTGTTTCACTGAAATCATACAACTATTTTTTTCTTATTAAATATTCCAATGCCATCTATAAAGTGTAGCCTAACTGCTTGCTGTCCAGATAATTCATTGCTAAAACCTATATGTATTTACCCAGAGGTTCAGTGGCAATTAAATTCAAATATGTGAGCATAGAATTACACTCTAAATGGGTTTTAGTATTTGTCTTGCTGACCAATACCACATTTCCTTACACATCTTGGTTTTTTAGCCACAACATTGATTTATTTTTCTAGGCAGATTTTATTTCTGATTTGACAAATGTACATAAACAACAGTAGTGAAGCTGGACATACCGTAACTTGAAAATAAGAACATAACTGAAGTCACTTCTTAGAAGAAACGCTACCTTAAGTTATTTATAAAAATAATAAAGATTCATTTTAAAGCTTCCATTTAAATCCCTTCACCCACACTCAGAATAATAATCATAAAAGGATACCAGGCTAGAAAGCAGGAAACTATAAGTTCTAGTAATGAAAGCTAGCTGGGTGACTTTAGGCCAGTCACTCTCAGCTCAATCCACCTCACAGGGTTGTTGTGGGGAAAACAGAAGGAGGAAGGAGTATTAGGTGTGTTCACTACCTTAAATTACTTATAAAAATAAGAATGGGATAAAAATCTAATAAATTTCATTGGATTCATGAACCTGACATTAGAGAAGGCCAGTAGAGAATTGCAATGTTGATCGGTTAGCAAGGACTACTTCTTCATAACTGTTGCTGGTACAGATGTCTGCATTCTGAATAGTTCAAAATAAACCCAAGCCATGAGAAATGTTTATTTTAAGGCACAATACTTCTTTTCCCAAACCAGATTCTGGATTCTTTGTATTAAACAGGGCATAGAAAGCATGGAAATAACCCATCATGGTATTTTCTACTGATAAAAAACAAAACCAATTCACTAAGAAAACTGAATAGAAATTTCTTTGTCAATACAGCAGTTTATAAGATAAATAAACTTAATGGGAAAATGTAATGACAGAATGTGCTGTAATACATCAAATGTATTCAAGCTGCGTTTTTATATGTACTGTATGTATCTAAAAAAACATAGTAGTAATCAAGAAACAAATCCAATAAAAATGGCAAAAGGTAACATTGAAAAGACAGAAATGCCCCTATATTGGTTCACTGTTTTCTTTGAAGCAATTGTAAATGGGAAAATGTTAAAAATTGATTGAAGGAACAAGATCCCAGCTTGAATTTTACACATAATCAGGAAATACTACAGACAGATAGATTGCATCCTAAAATAAAAGAGGGAAGTTGTTGGACCTAATGCTGTTGCTTAACCTCTATTATTCTAAAGAAATCCTGGAGAATGAGCAAAATAGCCTATCTTGTGGCTGGAGATGGCAAATATTCCTTTCTTCAAAAATTGGGGAGGGAAGGAAATGCTTGGGAGGTGTAGAATACTCAATTTGGGTCCATAGTGGGGAAGATTGTACAAGAGGTAGATCTGTAAGCATCCGGGGGGGGGGGGAAATGCAGTTATTATGAGAAATAATCAATTTGAAAAGAACAATTCTTGTCAAATTAATATTTCTAAATAAATAGTATGAATGCTATTTGCCTAATTTATTTTTATTATAAATCACATATGTTGATTTTAGCAGACATGTAGGTACTCTGATTAGCAAAATAGTTAAGTCCAGTAGGTTGATTTGCACTTCTAGGTAAGTTTAGAACTGATTGGAAATTCATACTCAAAGAGTACTCATAAAAGTGGAGTGATATGCCACAGGGTTTGGTTGTGGGCCCAGTATGCTTCAATATTTTTTATCAGTGACTTGGATGAAGAGCTGTAGGCAATGTTTATCAGATCAGCAGATGAAATGAAACTGAAGGATACCAAATATTCTAGAAAACAAAAGCATAATTTGAAGTAACATTGACAGATTTAGAGAAATAAGCTAAAAATAACAAGACAAATATAAATGTTCTTCATTCAGGTAAAGGAAATAAAAACCTCAGATATAGCCTGAGTATAACTGATTTGATAATAGTATATGGGGAAAAGAATTTTGGAACTGTAGTTGATCACAACCAAAATATAAGTTAGCAATAACGCACCTGCCAAAAAGGACATGTAATTTCAAGCTGTATCGCTATAACTAAAAGAGTTCAAATCATTGGAAGGAATATTTCACTTAATTCTATAGTGGTCAGAGTGCATCACAAGTGTTGTGTCCAGTAAGGAGCTCCATATTCTAATAAAGATTCAGATATATTTGAATAGGTGCAAAGCAGGCGTGGGTTCCTCCCGGTTCGGACCGGTTCTCCCGAACTGGTTGCGGCCCGCTGGTGACATCACAATGACGTCACTGAACCGGATCGGTCGGTGCCGGTCCATGGGGGCCGCCATATTTTTTTTGAATTTTTTTTTGAATTTTTTTTTAATTTTTTTTTTCCTTCTGAGCATGTGCAGAAGCTGACTTCCAGCACTGTGCATGCGGTCACCATCTTTTTTTCAGCTTTGGTTTTTGTTTTTGTTTTTCGGATTTTTTGTTACTGCGCATGCACGCGTGAAGCGCACGCGCGCCCACGAGGTGTGCCCACGCGGCGCGGGAGGGAGCGAATCGGCAGCGAGGTAAGTTGGAACCCACCCGTGGTGCAAAGAATGACAAGATGATTAGGGGACTGAAAGAAGACAGTGAGCTAAGTTGTTAACTTTAGCTTTGAGAAAAGACGTTCTCACAAGGCCTATGATAGCTCTTTCCAAGTACCTGAAAGAATCTGATACAGATGGTGGTCAACATCTGTTCTCTTTCATTCCATTGTGCAGGACTCAGAATAATGGTCTTTAAGTTACAGAAGATGGATGTTGTTTGAATATTAGGAACACTTCTAATTAACAACAAGAACAGCTAAACAGTGGGTCCAATTACTGAAAAGAGAGGTGAGTTCACTGGTTATGTTCAAATAGAGAATAGAAAAACATCTGTTGGGGATACTTTAATTTGGATTCCAGTATGCACCAGGGGTTAGACAAAAAGGCCCAATTACTATGCTCTTCCAGCTTTGCTATTCTTTTCTTCTCAATAAATATGCCTAAGAATGCATTACAATACAGAAAAAAATGTTAATAGTGGAATCCAAAAGTCAAAAACAAAGCAAAATGCAAAAAGTCTGTGACATCATACAATGTATATGCAAAGTTTAAGCAATAAACCCTGTAGAAAGGCTTGGCTGCTTTAAGGCGTTACATCCAAGTAGTCCCGCAGTCCCCACATATGTAAGTTTCTGCTTCTTGTTCATCCTGTCATTGTAACAATCAGCCTTCTTTTCTAAGACTAAGGGACAATAGGCAAACGGATTCTGACGTATGCCAGTGCGGCACCTTTCAGATGCGTTAAAACTGAAATTCCCTCTGGAAGGAAGTATGCTGAATATCTGACAGACATTAAGTGCTCTGAACAGCCAAGGTTGGAGAAAGCAATAAAAAGAGAAGATAAATATTGCAGAAAACAGGCAGTGACATTACCCTTTTAAGAAGACAAATGTTTTTATTCTAGATCCCTCTCCTCTCCCCTGTGATTTCATTCTCCCTCCCTTCCTCCTCCCCCCCTTCCCAGACTGATGTAATTCTTTAGTAAATTTCAGAGGCAGTCGGTCACATGGCTGCTTGTGAGGCCAACATTAGGTGGCTGCACTGCCTTCCTGCTTTCTTGCCCCTGCATGAGAGCGACAACCTGCTTTGACTTCCAGGGTGTGCATGAAAGGGTTGTGGTTGCAGGCACACATGTGCCAGTGTTGCTCTTACACAGCGGCTATGATTGGTTGCAGACTGTTTTTGTCTCTGTACCACGATTGGTTAGGATGGCTTACACAGACCCACAGGGGAATGTTGAAGACGAGTAAGCAGGCTGTTACTGTCATATTTTTCTCTTCCTGGTTGCTTTTTTTTTATTATTCTATGGGCTCTCTCTGGATTTCTGGATTTTGCCATAAAAATGGCTCCCACCCACCGCCCTTGCTCAGGTGGGGCCACAGAGGGACATGACATGGGGAGTGGGACGGGCTGTAAGAAAGGATGTACGTGTGTGCTAATCTGGCTGGTCTGGAAAGATTTGACGAACAATAAACAACAGTCTTTCTCTCCAGCAGCTCATTCCGAAAACAGCTCCTTGGCAGAGGGAGGAAGGCAAATCAAAGCTGACTTAAGAGGTGGCTTTTACGTATTCGTTTTCAATTCCATTTGATTTTTAGGGGGTGACTGCAGAACAGGTGATGATGGAGAAGGGAAAACCTTTTCACAGATGGGCTACATCAAATCTGCAGAGAGCCATTCCCTGCTAGGAAGGGAAAACAGACAGCCCTGCAAAAAAACAGGGAACAGGAAACAGCTTGTGAAAGTCATTTACAATTGTCAAAGGTGTGCCTGCTGCCCATGAATGATTTGTTGTTCTGAGTTTATATTTATCAGACACTGAGAAAGCCCTGAGTGTAACTATTAGGGAGTGGATATGGCTTGGTAGGACTGTGCAGGACCATATCCTGGCTACTCAATAGCCAATGTTCACAGATAAAGCCTGTGGATTAAAGCAAATGGGTGGATTCACACTATAATTCAAAACAGGCAGTTCTAATCAGCAATCTGTTGAGTGCTTTATATACAAAGCTTCCACAATAGTGTACTTACACTGTTAGGACTAGGTTTAAATTTCCACACTGATGAAGCCCAACAACATACTGCTCCATCTACTTACAAATCAAACTTACAGGTTTACGAAGGTCAGATCTCTGAGTTGAGGTAGTTGCTTTGGCCATATAGCTCTCTTGGCAACAATACATAAATGATTTCACATACCTTCTGGGGTATCTTGTCTAGCTCATAATGTTGGTATTTCTTAGTAGCCTCTCTCTTTCACAGGTCCTTTTACCTATACCCAATTTAGTGGGCTCAAGGTTGGCCATGTCCTGGACAGCCTGCTCTCTCATACTCTTCAGTTTAGACCCTAATTCAGCTTGTTGAGATCAACCAAAGTTGGCTAAGTGCTGCTATGAAGATAAAAAGGGTGATTATAAGGGTCTTATAAGAATAAAATTTTAAGTAGCCCTCCCAATGAGAGTGAGGGTAGAGAGGACCACCATCACTGGCCAAAATAATTTAGAATTCTAGGATCTTGCATGGAACTTCCTTAATCTTGCATGGAGGGCTACTTCCTTAATCTAAATTGGCCCCTCCCAAATATTTCTCCCTTTGCAGACATACATGCACATATCTGTCTTGTTGGAAAGTCCCAGTTACTTATTCATTTCTACTTAAATGGAGTCAAGTAAATGTTTTGCAATATCAGCAATGCTCTGCCTACAGTTTTAAAAGCAGCTTTGGGATGGATAAGATGCAGCTCCATTGTATCCAGTCTTCTTGAATGTGGTTGGATGATCTTTGGTGGGCCCAAGGGTATTCTGGGGTTTAGATGTCCTCATACTCATTTGTCTGAATTTTGAGCCTTTGTGTTGTGGCTACCAATGCCAACATCTAGGAAAAGCTTGTTTGTGCACAGGACAAAGCCCTATTACATCAAAGATACTTGGCTGGACTTATGAATGTACAGTATGATTTGGGATGGCCCAATTGTTGGACATCTCAGCTATAATACTTCATCTATACAGAAAACAAAATAATATGATCTTCAAGATACAGTGTGAAACTCATTGTTAATTTAAGTTGCTTTTAAAAATGGATTAAACTAGTTTGGATTTGCCAATAGTTATTTTGCATGGATGATTGTCAGATTTACATGTATTCTTAAATCCGTTTCACCTTGTTTCTACCTCAGGCTTCAAAGTTTCATTTTAAAAAAGATACTCAAAGTCTGCATTAAAATAAACACATAGGACATATTTTATCCTAAAATAAACATTTTTATGAGGGTGATCCTTAAACATGAATTTTTGTATGCCATTTTGCATTCTCTTCCATATATTAGTCAAGGAAACATAAATCAGATCAATCTACTTAACAATGAGTCCTAAATGAATTATTCAAGTTCTACACTCATAATAGCAACATGGAAAGAACAGTATTCTTTTATTGTTTACTAAAGCTGGGAGCAACATCAGTTCTTGCTTTTTTGCATTTTTCAGAGGCCTCTTCTTGGCTGCTGTCGATGGCAGAATATTATACTAGAGCACCTAACAGTTGAGCAGAATGAAAATTTTATGTCTGCAGGGGTTCATTCTTGCACTAAGATGTCATGTTCTATCAGGACTAGAGCTACAACTGCAATATTGTATCCAAGGAGCGCCAGTGATGTATTGATGCCCACAAGGCCCAGAACAAAATCTTCTTATAAAACTTCTCTCAAGGCTTGCACCACAGGTTTTACGGTTATTTGGTCAGTGATTTTGAAGTTTCAATTTATTGATGTTGCTGCAAAAATAGATCCTTCACTTCACTCTATAAAAGCCACTAGAATCAACCAGAAATTAAATATGTCTTAAAACCAGCATGAACTGCATAACACCACAATGTTAGTAGTCTAGATATATTGGATTTCAATTCCTATAATTGCTGTCCTGCAGGCTTGTGGTTATTAAAAAATAAACCATTTTATTGTATTTGTTTTTGATATGTTAAGCTGATGTGGATCAATTCGAAATTTTGAGCATTTGGAATCTTAACAAAGGGGACCCATCACCAAATGGTTCTCTGAGGACCTGACTTCACAAATTCACTGTTGCAAATCCCAAAACCTGCAGTCACTTCTCTGAGCCCATGGTTCTTTTTCCTCTTACATGCAGAGCACACAAGTCTTATTCAGAAAGGTTGCTTGTAGTTGAAATCTATGTCAGTCTGAGGCACTTCAGTCTATCTAAAAAAATAATAATGAATCCCTAGTTTCCATGGGACCCTACAGATAGGTAGGAAGTGTTTAGAAGCACATGGCCTAATCCTGATGTATTAACTTCCTTATTCTGCAACTGGCATAGTGACCCTGATGATGTCCTAGTGTTATTAATATTAAAGTTTTCTCCATTTTGTCTTATAGTAATAAACTCTGGGTCTCTAAATAGAAGGGCAGAATCAGCATGAAAGGCACCCATCAGCAGAGTAGTATGATAATATGAGCAAGGTGAAATCTTTATCCCTATGCTGGGACAATTCTCTTTTTCCCCAAAGGCAAAGAAAATCTTTGCTGCCTAAAGCAACCTTGCAAAGAGAAGAGGCTGCCTCGGGGCTCAATGCAAAAAATCTATGCCCAACCAGTTGTATTCAGCTGATAGAAGCTATTGCTTTGCAGGTCAAAAGCCGCCTAACAGGCATCTTTGGTTGATCAAGTCTGATTGCACGAGCTTGTGTGGGCTCCCATGGTGTTTGTACATCTCTGAGAAGATGAAAGAATTATCTCTGGCAATATGACAACAACCAAGATCTTTCCTACCAAGTCCTTTCTGTAATGGAGAAAAAAAAAGTTTTAGAACCAGATCAGAGCAGCAAACACCATGCTCGTCTTGAACTGCTGCTGGGTTTTGTTGTCTCTCTCACGAATGAGAAGAATCCTATTGCTCTGCAGCTTTACAGTCTTGCCATCCCTTGAAAGCATATTGCAGTAATGAGCAGAAGCCCAAACAGAGGAGACGGGCTTTGGAAGATAAAGAGAGGAAGGAGGCAGACAGTCCCCCCTCTCTTTCAACTTTTACTAGGGAGGAAAAAACCTTAGTAACAGTTTTTCTACTGCTAACAACCTAGTCCTGGGTGACAATGGAATACCTGAGGGAAGAGGACAGTGGGGCCCAAGCCTTGGGAATTCCGCTTCAATTCACACCAAAAGCAAATAGGTCAGGCAAAAATGTAACAAAAGAAGCTAACAGAATAGACAGTGCCCTGTAAAACGAAGAAAGGTCCAGCAATTTTTGACCATTTTTGTTTTTTAAAAAAAGGCACAAAGAGACCATTTTTGTTTTATGTCTCAAAATGCAATGACAGTGTAGCCTCCTAGTAAAAGTAGGAACCTCATTCAGAAATCAGAGCTGCTTAATTGGAGTGTGGGCGGGGTGGGGTGGGGGTGGAAACAGAAGAAAGTGAGTGAGAGGATCTTGGGAACTTCTCCGTGGTATGAACAAGAAACTGGGGCAGCTTTGGTGCTGCATGGTGGAACTGCTCCCTGATGCAGGTTTCATGACTGAAAAGTGCCTTTGATGTCAAGAGACAGTGTATCCGTGCATTGGTAAAAGATGGATATATAATCAAGACTGTATGCTGACTTCCTTGATGAATGAGAGTAACAACATCCAGCAAGATACATCCCACTGTGTAACAGTTTGGTCCTTAGTTTTTATTGATAACAGAGAGATTGTAATATTAATTTTAGCAGACTACATGTATTTTGTCAGTGGGAAAGAGATATGAAGCCCCGAGGCAGATTGCATTGTGCCACTGGGTTGGAGTGGATTCAGTATGGAGATACAATTGGATAAGGCAGATTTTTATAATTTCATAGGTAGAGCAGTCGGTCTTCTTTTTTCCTGAAGTGCATTTTAGTTAGAGAGCCAGTCTGGTATAGTGGTTAAGGCACCAGGCTAGAAACCAGGAGACTGAGTTCTGCTCCAATCTTAAATACAAAATCAGCTAAATGACCTTGGGCCGGTCACTCTTTCTCAGCCCTGGGAAGAAGGCATTGATAAGCCACTTCTGAAATGTTGTGAAGAAAACTGCAGGAAGGAGCCATCACCAGAAGCCAAAAACTGACTCAAAAGTGTGTGTATGCATGGAGAGAGGGAGGGAGGGAGGGAGGGGGAGAGAGAGAGTGGGAGAGAGAGAATTCGTATGGCTTGCCACGAAGAATGAGCTGCAGTATCTTGATGGTATGAACTAGCTCTCATTATTGATAAGATGAATGTAGGAAATGGCTGTCTGATTCTGAATTGGAATTCTCCCCCCAGCTCTAAAGCAGCAATAGAGATGGTTCAGTTTGGAGGTCTCCCGGTCTTCATTTCTGTCTCAATGTCCAAGTAGCATTGGAGTGCATTTGGCTAGCTATAATTTGCCTACTACCTCTCTGGGGTAAGGTTGAACAGGCTAAAAAAAAAAAAAAAATTCCATGTTCTGGTTCAATTAAGTTTCTGCACTGTTCTGGATGCTGCAGTTTCTGCAATGTGCTCTGTAATTGTTCCTAAAGAAAAGGAATTGCCTTAACCTTACCTTAAATACATCTCTGGATAGTTTACCTACTTGGACCTTTTAAACTACAGATAATACCAGATGTATGTTGGTATTAATATGTCCTGTAGCAGTTCTTTGACCTGGCACCCTCCACCTATGTTAGTACCATTTTCACCATTCTCAGCCTGTATAGTTATGCTGGCTGATGATGATTAGCATAATTGTCAACCATCTCTGGAGGGTGCCAGGTTGGAGAAGGCGTGTGTATACAGACCCAGAGACTGCGCTTGTATCTTCTAACTGTTGCTCACACCAGTTTATACCAGAGTCTCTCTAGGATGAGGATCTGGAAAAGCTGAGAAATTTTTGAAGAACAGATAATCGCCCAGCAACTGTGTTGCAGTTCATAAGTAAAGATTACTCACAGACTGTACTATTAATCTGCAAATAGTGAATTGAGAAGACCCGAGGCCAGCACATATTAGGGGCATCCCTGTGGGGGTTTCCTAAAATCAAAATGGCAGTCACAGTTGTGTGATTGAAGCCCTACCCTAGTAATGTATTACATGAAGGGGCAAGACTTCAACCATATGGACACCATCTTGACTTTTGGAATCCAGCCTCCTAATGTTCCAATCCAAGTCCAACACTATCTAGCGCACCACACCAGATGAGCAAAAAACAATTTTTTTGTATCTGAGGCCCAGAAAGTATTGTCACATTTATCTCCGAGGAGATTGAAATATTTGTATAGATGCATTTAGACATACTTTTCATCTATTTAACACTTAAACATTTCACAATCTGGTCTGATGTGAATTTGCTCAGTAGACTTATGCTCTAATCTGCAGAGTAATATGCAACTATTCAGCAGGCAGCCCTCTTCCCTTAGCCTACGGTTGGTGCATCTGCAAGAAAAATGTCATTTATAATAGCCAGGTTCACATGTTGTGTTAGCTTTAAAATACCTTAGATGGCCTTATTATAATGTTGAACCAGGCCACTATGATTTCTAAATCATAATTTATAACTTCATGTGTTAGGCAAATCCATCCAATTTAGCAAACCATTGCTAAACAAACCACAGCTTAGTGAAACAAACATGTAAAAACAATGTATAATCAAAATAGGAAACTCTTATTTAACATTAGAACAAAATTTGAAGCCAGGAATAGCTGCTGAGGAAGTAAAACATAAAAGGAGAGAAGAATTCTATTGCAATGATAAAAGGCCCTGCTGTCAACTAGTACTCCAGAGTTTTGCAAGTACAGTATGGTAGCCTTATCCCAGGGCTTGCCAATTACCTTTCCCTTTTGAGATACAGCAGTTTTGTATTTGGCTAGATAAGTTGTTAGACTAGGACACAGGAAACCCAGATTCAAGATCACGTGTAGTCATGGAAACTCTCTAGGTGATTCTCTCTTAGTCCATACAGGGATGTTGTCCTCCTGACCATAAAACTGGAAGAAATGTTTTATTAAACTTAGGAGGAAAAGTGAGATATTAATGCAATAAATAACAACAACAACAACAACAATTGTCGATAAGAAAGACAAAAAAGTCTGGATAGTGGATGTGGCAGTGCCTGGAGACAGCAGAACAGAAGAGAAAGAACTGGAGAAGATAACAAAATACAAAGACCTACAACTAGAAACAGAATGACTGTGGCATAGGCAAGCAACGGTAGTACCAATAGGCACCTTGGGTGCATTCCCACAACAACTGGAGCATCACTTGAACACCATTGGCATTGTCAAATTCGACATCGAAGGCGGCTTTCCTTGGAACAGCTTCCATCCTGCAACGATATCTGTAACACAGTCAAACATCCAGATGCGCATCGCACTGTCAGCCAGATGTTCAGACTGGGTTTGGCATTTTTGTCTACCTATCAAGTCCTGACCAAGGACCTGTGATAGGCATATCAGCAAAAAAGCTATGGCAGGTCACCTAATGCTACCATCTCAGAACTCAAATAGTGGTATCGGTTGATACCAGGCAGGGAGTGTCATGCCCCAGCATATAACTTTTATATACTGTTGTTGCTCTCGAGC
>QLTV01004386.1:552898-574748 GCA_003457575.1 Thermophis baileyi
AGACACAAGCCTGATAATCAGCCTGAAGATGACGAATGAGACTTCGTCGAAACGTTGCAATGACATCTCCAACTTCACGCGGGAGAAAACCCGAATAACCACAGACCTACATACAAATACCCGCGAAAACCTCAAAAAAACATATATATATATATATATATAATAAATAAAAGTTCTCACCGAACTTATTTTGGAGCAATTGTTGAACCCAGAACTATATTGTCCTTTATAAAAGCATAAGAGATACACTCTATAAATGGACAGCTTTGTACATTTACAGGGTATAAAGTTGTTATATACATGTTTGCTTTCCTTTACACCAGCGGTTCTCAACCTGTGGGTCGTGACCCCTTTGGGGGTCGAACGACCCTTTCACAGGGGTCACCTAAGCGCGCGCTAGCCTGCCACGCCCCCTTTGTCACCTCATCGCATGCGGGGAGGGGGTCGCGGTTGAGCACCACTGCTTTACACATTCTCTAGTTACAAATGGAACATTGTTAGAGGAAGATACACTTTAATAGTGTATCTCTAAGAAGCACTTAGCCAGCAAAAGACAATCAGAATTGAATTCTGTAGCGTTGTTGATAATGGTTTTAGCCCCGGATCTCACAAAACAGGAAACAAGAAAGCAACTCGTAAGAGCATAGCAGTTCTAAAAATGCTGATAGAATAGTTTTTCCTTGTGTACTAGCACTATTAATTTTTAAAGGTTTCATGAAAATATATAAGTAAAGATTGCATTTGAAATGTAATCCCTTAACTGATTATTCTCAACGCATTGTTGAAGCAAATCCTCGGAAATTCAACCTTGATGCCACAGAACTAGGTGTGAGAAAAGCCTTCATCACAAGCACTCGGCAAGTGGTCAGGGTAAGACGCTTGAGTTTCTTGAGGAGGCAACACTGATATAGCGCAAAAGAAGTTCTACCTATTTATTAGAGCATAAACAGTTTCTAATTCACCATGACATTAAGCGGAAAATGAAATCTCTCAAAATTGCTGTTCATGAACAAAAATATAATTCTGGTTGTGCAATGCAATGTTGCTGAGGGCAAGTCATAAAAATACCTTACAATAGTTATCTCTATTTTAATAAAACAGAGGATTTTATTTTATTAAAATAGAAATGTAGAAAATTGTAGAAAATTGATTTTCTACAATGGCAATCCATCACTTCCCTCAATACTATAAGTCAGAATTCATGAAAATACCAAAAGCAAAATGCCTTTATACCAGATATGGATATTTTGGAGCACATTTAGGTCTCCAGATTGTGGCATTACAGTAGTTCTCAAGATGCCTGCTTTTAAGTATTTTTTTAAAGTATTTTATTTCTGGGTTTCCATATTTGTGGTGGTTTGCTCATTTGTTAGTCATTTCTAACTCTTTATGTCATCATGAACATTATTTCTCCAAGATTGTAGAATTTTTCTGTATATTTGTATTACCTCTTCTCCATCCTGGGTGGAGCCATCATTCAGGTTGGGATGTCCTCGTCCAGTCAGGTAAAGGACCGAGTCTGTCTTTGTTTAAATTCTCTGGGCCCGCCCTCTAGGCTCCCAGTTTCGACTCGGTCCTCAGATAGGACAGTGGCTATCCCTTCCTGTTTCTTGACTATTCCCAGTAGGAACTTCGAATGTGAGTGATTTTTATTTTTATTTTTTGGGTATCCCTGCCTTTCGGAGGGTTAATTTTCCCCATTTAAAAAGACTGAGCACTCGCCAGTAGAGCTTCGGCTCCTGCAGCGCCGCGGGATCACAACAAAACCCCCGTTCGGGCATTGATCACGTGGGCTTGCCCAGATCTGCCCAATCCGAAGAGTACATTATAAACGGGGGAGAGAGAGAGTGAGAGAGAGAAGTGGGCTGGTATTGACCGGTTGAGCTTGCTCGGGTCTACCAAATAAAGCGTGTGCGAGAAGGTGTGTAAAGCCGAGCGAAAACAAGCCGAGAGCCCTGTGCCGGCTACAGAGCTTATTGACCAATAGGCAGCTAGCGTTGCCGATTAAGCTTCTGTCCCCGCTCTGCCTTCAAAACTTGCCTGAGGGGCAGCCCTTTACAGACAGACCGCGGGGGTCTGTCTGTAAAGGGCTTTAAAAATTTAGAATTATAATATTGATTAGCTTGCCTTGGATTCAAATTGAGATTATTCTGTCATTTGGGAAGTTGTATTTGGGTACTATGTTTCATGTTCTTTTGCTAATAGTGATAGCTAATTGGCTACTCCTTCTATTCTATGGTGTTTTGTTTTGTTTTGTTTTGTTTTGTTCACCAAGGATTTGACACTGATGTGCAGTGCATTCCAAGTTGCCAATTCCTATATTGTCAGTATTCAATCCTAACTTTGCTCTGACAGTATCAAGTTTAGTTTGACTATAAATTTGGCAGCATTCCATAAACCAGTGATATACGTATCTTTGCAGCATCAAACTTTTATTTTTCTTCTTGCCACATCAGCAACTTGGCATTGTTTCAGCTTTAATCCAGCCACACCATAAACACTGGCGCTCCTTATACTTGTCCTCCGCTGTTCTGCAGTGCTTGTTAAAACAATTTCCTAGCTGAAGGGCCTGATATCTTCCAATATCATGTTGACACTGTCCAATTTGTGAACGTCCATTTGGTTTTCTTGGCAAAATAGTGGGATTGCATCACCATTTGCTTTTCCAGTGGATTATATTTAGTCTGACTCCTGAAGTAAATATGCAGCTGAATATCAGCTTTGCGGCCCTTACAAGGCTTTTTGTTACTGAAACATTCCCAAAGAAAACAAAGCAAGAAAAAGACAATGGAGTTGGGTTATATTTGTCACACAAATTATTTTATGGTAAATGAACTACCGTATCAGTCAATTATGCTAACTTTTTTTTTTTAAACAATAGGATATGAAAGATCAAATGTCAAATACTTCTGTTCAAGCACTGGCTGAAAAGAAAAACAGGCAGGTCAGTATTGATACTGGATTACCTTGTATCTTGGATGCCAACTTTGTTAGTTGTGACTGGAGTGTTTGTATTAGGTGTTTAGTTATAACAGCCACTCACCTAAAAGGGAAGTTCCCTTAGTTCAGGAAGCATACTGGACTTGGTTCATGCTTTCCCCCCTAAATTAATGGAAAGGACGGAATTATTGTTATGCTCACATTGATAATCCACCAGGAAGTGAATGTTCGGATGCTGAAGACAGAAACCATGAATTTCCAAATATAGACACAGCTTTGGTGGAAAATGAGTTTGTGTGGGGCAGCAGCACCTTTGTCTTGCTATGGGGAAGAGATGCCCGTCAGTTCCCTGAGCCTCTCCTGGACATGTTAAGAGCTCCAGACTGATTGGATTTCAAGTGAACAGACAAGTATTTGTGTGCCCTTTAAAGCTATATAAACAGAATATTATTCTTAAGTATTGCCTGTACATGTTAAACTCTGCAGATATAAGCTTTTCTGAAAATTAATAGCTAAATCTTGCAGGTTCACATTGTTCTGGGTCTGACATAGCTGTGAAGCAGCAAAGTTAAGATCTAAACGTAGATTAAAATAAGCAGAGGTTTCTTCTTGGTCATTTGTCATCACTATAGTTCAGCCTCTCTTTAACTACTTAGTTTCAAACTAGTGCATTTTTTTCTATTGCCACTGTTCCTTTTATATAGGAAGAAGGAGACTGTTCCTTAATAACCTGCTTGAAAACTGAGCTGCAGCAGCAGCAGCATTGAAAATGGAAAATTACTGAGTCTTAAAAATCTGATTTTGGAAATGTGATGAGATCAGTCTGAGTCATGAGATTTATATGTTGTATTTGTCCATTTGCTTTACAGTTGTTGCATGCCACCATAATCAAGTATACATTCTGGAGGTTTCTGAATTAAAAACATACAATCAAAATAACTAATAAAACAGTTTAAAATAAGAGAGTGGGTTTGTTTGTTTGTTTGTTTACAGTATTAATAGTCCATCCCTCTTAGTAGATACTGAATGGAATACAACAGTCAAACAAAACAAAACAAAAAACAACCCCACACAATTGAGACTGATTAAAAAGTGTCAGTAAACCAGCAAACAGCACTCCCCACTGATACCTGATGCTGATCGTCATAAGCCAAAATTTCTGTTAAGCAATGCTGTTTTAATGGCTTTCTGAAAGAAAGCTAGGTGGGTGCCAAAATGTTATTCCAAAGGAAAGGGGCTGCATAGAGAAACACTGTTTCTGTTTCTCTTCTGTTTCTTAGATGGGGAGAATGTTAAAAATCCCTTCTTGGAATATGTGGATGATATTCCTTGAAGGAGAAACTCCTATAGATACCAGAGTGGCATCTTATGTTTTATGATAATGCTTCATGTTATTAAAAGCAGCACTTTGAATTGTACCAAGAAGCCAATTGAAAGCCAGCGCAGTTTCTGTTGTGCAGCTGTAGTAGATATTACTCTCACTTGTCAGTATGAGGGCCACCACCTTTTGCACCAGTTGCAGATTATAGATACTATTAAAAAGCATCCCCATTAAAGCATGTTGCAGTATAACCTAGAGGTGGTGAGAGCTTGAGTTACTGTCACCAAGACCTCCCACTCAAGATTGGACTTCAACCAGTGTATCAGTCAAAGCTGAGCAGAGATCCCCTCACCTTAGTCTCTTCCTGCAAATCCAGCAGTAGGTGTGAATTCAGGAGAACCCTCAAATATCACATCATCTGCTTCAATCGAGTACCAGCCCATCTAAAATCAAATCCTGAGATGGCAAAATAGCATCTACATCCTGCAAGGGTTCAATTTCAACATCATGCAATAACTGACCATGTATTTCCTATGCAGGTGCTTCTGGGAGAAAGTAGAACTCACAGCTGGAGCTCCAGGGCGGATAAATACAGCCGCTTGGATCGAGAACTGCAGTCTGCAAATTCACACTTCATTGAAGATCAGCAAGCACAGCAGCAGGTAGTCTGGATCTGTCTGTCTGTGCAAAGATTCCAACTAGCCACTTAGAGAATGGGATTTCTAGATGAGGCTTTCACCCACAAATCTCACAGACTCTTAATATAATAGGTGAGATTCATATGCAACCTCAGGATACATTCACATTTGTATTTCAGATTGGGGGAGTCAGGAGGCGACAGTGAGCATCATGCCTCCAAAGGTGATAAGAGCATTTCTTTCTCAAAGAGTGTCTGGGAGTGGCCAATTGTATATCCGTCCCACATACACAACCTGACACAGTATTCAAATGAAGAACAAGGGAAATATATTTAGTACCGATAGCAAGTATGAATGAACCTTTTCTACTTTGTACGAAGACACAGAAATCAGGATGCTCCTCTCCCACACACAGATACACATTCTCAGGGTTAAAGATGCCCATGAACCAGGCTTTGAGTCAAGGAAGCCCCTTCTCTGAATGTTGGCATGTCATTCTCCAGTTCATTAATAACTCACACCCATTTAAATTAAAAAGTATTATTGACAGTCTAGCTCAGAGGTCTTCAAACTTGGCAACTTTAAGACTTGTAGACTTCAACTCCCAGGTAGACAAATCATGGTTGAAGGAATTCAGTTTTCCTTTTCAGATCTGGGCAGGCATGTAAGGGATTTTTTAAGTCGTCTTTAAGATAGAAAATAAGAGCCGAGGTGGCGCAATGGTTAGAGTGCAGCACTGCAGGCTACTTCAGCTGACTGCTAGCTGCAGTTCAGCGGTTCAAATCTCACCGGCTCAAGGTTGACTCAGCCTTCCATCCTTCTGAGGTGGGTAAAATGAGGACCCAGATTGTTGGGGACAATATGCTAACTCTGTAAACCGCTTAGAGAGGGCTGTAAAGCACTGTAAAGCGGTATATAAGTCTAACTGCTATTGCTATTGCTGTTGCTATTTTTTTCCTTTAGGGAAAAAAGAAGAAGAGCTTCAGAGGGGGGATTTAAGTATAACTTTTGTTTCCCCTCTTCAATCATTTTAATGGCAAGATGAACTTTTTCTTCAAGGCAGTATCTGGATGCTCAAGAAGCCAGAGCATTTTGCATTTGTAGCCAATGATCTTTTCAATGCATAATTTGAAACTACATAACTCTTTCATCTCTTCCTGTCCCCTCATCCAACTCTATTTTGTGTTCCAGTTAATCATTGATCAGCAGGATGAACAGTTGGAGCTGGTCTCTGGCAGCATTGGAGTACTAAAGAATATGTCCCAACGCATTGGAGGGGAATTGGATGAACAAGCTGTGTGAGTATTAAGCAAATTGAATCCCTGTGTGCATAATATAAATTTATTCTTGGCAGCTAAATCCCACTACTGTATTGACTTCTTCATGAACAATCATCCCTAGGATGTGTGAGAGTCAGAAAGAAAGTTATTGAGTATGTGCATGATAGTATCTTTGGTGCAATTTATAAATGCTATTTTCTCACCCAGCAGCAAAAATAATTGGCCTAACTTAGCTTGGCTTGGTTCAGCAATGGTTGAATGGGGTGAAACGGAGTTTGAGCTAAAAAAAAATTGCCTCAGAAATGGTTAGCTTCCTTGTGTAGAACTGAATGCTACAAATTATTTGGCATTTCCTGGAAATGCTAAGTATTTAGTCTCATTTACTTTGTAGGGTTTATGAAATGGGATCGGCAGCATGCAACCTCATGTGTACAACCAAAACGTAAATGCAAAGTCATTTTGGCTTAACTTTCAGCGTTAAAACACATTTTGGAATGAACAAATGGAACTCAAAGAAACCATTCAATGTGGTAGACACTGATAGAAAAGTAGTAATTTGGACAAAGCAGGGAATTTACTAATAGAATCTTCCATTTAGAATAATAAATTATTTTATTTCTAGAGATACCGTTTCTCACAAATACATTCAAGCAATCAGCTTGTTTGCTTCTTAAAGGGTTTCAGTAGTTCATTATTGCGATTTTCCCAATGCTGTCCAGTTAACTTTAAGCTTAAAAAACAAGATTGCTGCTTTTCTATTTCATCTGAAAAAATAATGTTTGAAAACAAACATGTATACTACTCCTCAATTTGTATTTTTGTAATGCCAGTTATTTTCCAAATTAGATATTAAGTATATAAAGAATTTTTAGAAAATAAAAATAATTATGGGATAGGAAGATGACCTAAGAAATTATTTCCCACTTGAAATTATCCCTACCCTGTTGCTCTTTTATTCATCAGGAAGACAAAATATTTTTGAACACACCTTACCCCACAGTAATGAACAGATGGCTGAAATCCTTACCATTACTAATACTATTAGGAGACAATGACGAATGTCTTACGTAACTTCTAGTTGGGCCTTTTTGTAATAATTGATTTGGGAGGCTGTGATATAAGAAAATTTATATATAAGTGAAAGATCGTATGAACTTTGTGTGAGAGAGATAAAATGAATAAATGAAGGGAAAATTGTGGGGAAGATAATGACTGAAAGAGAGAAAAGAGAGATGATAGCTACAATCAAGTCTCATGAGGAAGTAGACTCCAAGACTCTTCCAAATTATATCTACTTCTCTATTAGGTAAAACTTTTTGTAACAAACTCTTGCCTAACTTTTCTTATGTGAAATTTCAACGCATAGGCCATTGCATCATAGGGACCTCAGTCGTCTTAGAGTCAGTTCATGTTTATGCCGCGGGAACAGTGTTAGGCGATACGAATGAACACGGGAATGAACACGGGAACAGTGTTAGGCGATACTATAAAATGCTAGTGAAGAAACAACAATCGTCCAGAGCATAATCAATGCCCTGTTCCTGTGCTTGCAGCATGTTGGACGACTTCTCTCATGAGGTGGACAGCACCCAGTCCCGACTAGATAATGTTATGAAGAAACTTGCAAAAGTATCCCATATGACTAGTGGTAAGTAGCCTGAAATGTAACAAAATGTCATTTTTTTCCATCATGAAAGGCAAGACTGTCTTCAGCAGCTGTAGCCTCTACATCAGTAGAGTGTCTCAAACCACTTGTTTCAGACCTGCTAAGTGCACTGTTTGAGAAAACAGTGCAACCTTAAAGTCAGAAGATAAAAAATTAAAATAATAAAAAAAGAGATTAATTTGGCACCTGACACTTTTGCCAAGCATGGAAGACCTGTATGTCCTTCAGAGCACAGGGGGTCCTAGGTTTAGGTGGTCCAAGCCCTTGCCTACTGGCTTTAGATTTATTCTTGATATACATTATAAGTTTTTAGGTTTTGTTGATAATGTTTTTTTTATTGTTTTTAATGTGTTGACAGCTGCCCAGTTGCATCTGTGAGATGGGTGGCCATATAAAATGTGTAATAAATAAAGTACAGTTAATAAAAATGCTGGTAAAAAGTAATATGCTGCCATTGATTCAGGGAATTGATATATCAAGGAGTGAGTTGTTTGTGGTGCATACCATATTGATTGATGTGTCCCAATAGCTAAGTGAATTGTTCTACAAAAAGTCTCCCTTAACACCATGGTTTTCCTTATTGCTGTCTCTCTCCTCCCCCACCCCCAAACTTAACTCCAGCATTGTTCTCAGTGAAAAGAACTAGCATCTCTGGAAAGTATTTATCTAATTTCTCTTCCTCTTGATTTTGTTTTTACTGGCAGATCGAAGACAGTGGTGTGCAATTATCATCCTCCTTGTTATCCTTGTGGTGGTGCTTATTCTGTTTTTTGTGCTGTGATAGTTTGGGGCTCGGATTCTTTTATGGGCTCCTTTTGTGCAGACATCTTAGCACTGTTCCTGTCCACCAGAGAAAACTCTTTATCGAAAACACTCTAGGAGAGTTTGATACTGTATTCTGCTGTGGATGGCTATCAGTGACATAACTCTCTGTCCTCATGGTTCTTCTTCTCATGATCCTCATTATCTTGCTCAAGGAAGAAATGGACCATTCACACACACAAATACTGTTTTCACTGGAAGTTGTTCCCCTGGGCTGAAACATTGGACTCTGCTTTACTATGGGACAGGTGGTTTAGACTGGAAGAAACCACTGTGTGATCATTTCCATCATGTCGCAGATATAAGCCACCAGATGCCTTTTGTCTGCTTATCATAACAGGACTCTTGCCAATGTTAAACAAGCATACGTATATGTGTGGATTCACATAGCAAGCAGATCTTGCAGAAATGATTCCATCGCCTGCAAGATTCCTTTCACAGGTCTTTTACACAGCCAAGCCTGCCAAATAATCATGGATCTTTAAAGGAGGAAAACGGCCAGTAAGAGCAGCCACTGAACTCATACTGTGAATATTTGTTTTCCTCCAGAACAGAATTGTACACTTGAAAATGTCAAGGGTACGTAGTTCTGTACCCACTGTTGTAAGGCTAACTAATGTTAAATAGAACAATAGAACGTTACACGCAGAAAGCTGCAGGCCTGAATCTTAGCTAAAGTCAGTCTCAGTACTCCTGAAAGTAGGGGAAATGGCAAATAGAGTCATAGCAAGTCTGGGCATTGGACTGGAATTCAGTTTTGCTTCAGGGAGGCAGACTGGCCCTAGCAGGCTAATACAGGCCGTAAGCAAAATATGTGCATGTTTGTGCTGTACATCAGACAGCTGTAGTGACTCTACTTTTCAGACCTGTAATCTGAGTTTTACTGCAGTGTAGACAAAGACAAAGTCAGTAGGCATACTGTGGTTGCTAAAATCTTGTGATTTTGTGGCTTTGATTATCAGTTTTCTGAAAAGAGAATTTTATATGTGAGTTCTGCTAATTTAAGAGATGCCTTCTGCTGGATAGATGTCAAGATTTAAATGCAGGAATGGGAAATGGCAATCTGCCTCTTCCTTCTGTCTTGTGTTTACATCTTGGGGAGAATATGGACTCCCCTAGATGCACAAGCACACAAGGAAACAAAATTGCACAACCCCTTTAATGTTTTCAGAACTTTAAAGTGTGTAGCAAAATGCATTCCAAAAAGAATATGGAAGCATTCCAGTCCTTTTATGATAAAATAATTTTGCCATTATTTTACTATTTTGATAGTTTGGTGGAATTAACTGCAGACTAATAAATAGATAGGATCGTGGTTGCTCCTGGATCTTACCTCTGGACATTTTCCCACTAAGGTCTGGTAACCGAGGAAGCTCCATTTCCCTTGATTCTGTCATAAGGTGGTTTACTTGAACTCCACAAGATTATAACTTACTTTCTAAAATGTATCTGGTATGAAATTTTGGGATGTTCTGTCCAGACATCATGGTGACAAAAAAAAAAAGGGAATATTTTGGATGGTAATGTGTATTTCTTTGTTAGCTTGGAAGTGTGGTAAGCCTGCCCTGCTGCTCTTGATGGTTCCCTCGTACTTATTCTGCTGGGAGTAGAGATTTTGGATTTCCACCAAAGCTCCTTTAAGCATTAATATGTCTCATTTGGACTTCTTTTCCATTAAGAAACCCCATGCTAAAAGTTGTTAAGGCCCAGCACAATGATTGCTGTCAAAAGCTCAGTTTCATTTGCACCCAGTTCCCTACCACCAATGAGATTCAGATATTGCTTTTCTATTATTACATCTGTAAGATTTTAATTATCTGAAGATTTTTATCTGAGCACGTAGAGCCTGTAGGTTCTTGTTTTTCTGTTCTGATCTGTTGTTGTGTTAGGCTAATTAGGAAGGGGCACGTGTATGAAGTTTTGCTGATTACATTTCTAACAGAACTTCAGCATTGCGATTGCTAAACTGACTTTGGGTGGGGATACGTGGATTGAAAATATGTTTCTTCCAGCATTTGAGTGGCAGAGGTTTCTGATCTCCCTATGTATTTCCCAATGTGAAAGCCTTCAAATCATGATGTGTGTTGGTCTTCAGCTAGGAGCATTGTAGGCCCAGTTTTCCATCTCTTATTGACCTGGTGTCCAGAAGCATGTGAAGAAGCCCAGCATCTGTGAGGTTTAGTTAATGTCCATATTCTGATGAGGTAATCAGGAGTTGATTGAGGCTAATCTCAGAGTAGCTGCCTAATCATCTGAGCAGAGAGTTTAAATCATTGTTTCTCAACTTTATCAGTTTTAAGATATGAATTCAGTTCCCAGAATTCAAGTTTGGTTGGGGAGTTCTGGGAGTTGAAGTCCATATATCTTAAGATTGCTAATGTCGAAAAGCATTGGTTTAATCCTAGCCAGATGAGATAGCATTTATAGCTTGAAAAAAAGTAAGATATTTTGAAAGCCAATTGAGACATTTGAATGCAAATTTCTCTATTAATAGAGAAATAAAATCAAAAGAGTATCTATGATACTGTTCATTGCTCTATGTGCTCCAGAATCTTTTGCAGCATGTTGAAAGAGTATATTATAGCTGGACACAAAAATCCAAATTAAGTGACGGCAACAGGTGAAAAACTCCCCCTTCATTGCCAGCTAACAATCATATGGATTCTTGCAGGACCAAAATAGCACACCTATTGTCAGGCTTCCCTAGCAGCCATGGAGAGTTTTCTCATTTAAGGAAACTCTTTTTAGGGAGGGCTTTCTAAAGAGAGGAAGTCTGGGATTTTATTTATTTGCCATAATTTCCCCTTCACTCAACGTAATTTTTAATTCCTCATTCTCAATTGCCCATGTGTTGCAGTAAATCTGTCTGGAAAATAATGCTTTTAGGCATGATCTCTTGAATGTTTTGTAGGGATTGGATGTAAAATCCAAGAGTACTTACTTAACTGTTACTTAAAGATGTACAGCTAGTCCTCGATTTACGACAATTGGAACCAGAATTTTGGTCGTAAACCATTGCGACCGTAAATCAATGCACCACTGACTGATCTGACTTTTTCCCCAATGTAAAAATACAGGAAACTGGCAAAAAAACATTGCATATTGTGGTCACATGACTATGGGATGCTGCAACTGGTGGTAAATGTGAACTAGTTGCCAAGTGCCCAAAATGTGGTCATGTGACCGCAGGGAGGCATCGCGACATTTCATGATGGCCGGAAATGCTTTACAAGCTGTGAAACATCTTTTCCAAGGCCATGGTAACTTTGAATGGTCGTTACATGACCAGTCATATGTCGAGGACTATCTGTGTGTTTACACACTCACTTTTAGTCAGTATAAGAATTGAACAGTTCAAAACTGTGTTTTTAACATTCTGCAGCATGTGTCGTCAGAATATTTTAATGCTTTTTTAAAAAAAAAAATTGTAATGCTTAAGCTCTTCATATTTCCAGGGGAGTGCTGACACTCCATCATTCTGCAATGCTGTGCTTGTGTGAATTACTGTGGGTTTTGACTTGAAACCATGCTTGTATGCTCTCTTCTGCCCCACTCCCTTACACTTCTCTAAAGAGGGAAAGCATTGAGCTAACAAAAGTCTCTGTGAATGTCCTCCTTTGAATGGCTACCTTTTCAGTATCGCCATAACAAAGGATATCTTTGTATATCTGGACAATTCTGGCGCGGCTGCTACTTCAGAACAAGCTGGGTTTTTGTTTTGAACTAAATTCCATGAAACAACTATTTTGAGATACGAGACCAGAAGTGCTGCCTTGAGAAACAAAAAGAAGCGTCTTCACCCCAGGCCACCTCTACAGGAGGACAAAGCTTCGTTGCTCCAGGTGCTTCCAGGCAGAGGATGCAAACTGTTCATCCAGTCTAAAAGATGACAGCATACATGGACCCACTCCGAAGAAAACGATTGTTTTAATTTTCTATGTTTGGAGTTGAACAATGGATTCTACAGGGGGGAAAAGACAACATGCTTCAGAAAGAAGTACTCACTTCCAGTTTGTGTGCCAGGTCATTTAAAGATAACTTGCATTAAGCACTACTAAATTGGAAGAATGACGTCATTCCAGGCTTTGTGTGTGCTGGCCTCTTTCATATCGACTCCCTAGTGACAGATTTTCGCAGGATTTTTACTCCAGGTGTGATTGTATCATTCAGCCCTTTTCATTGCAAAGATGTGCCAGACTATTTGCAAAGGTAGCTGTCATCTTCATGCCTGCTGAAAGGTCTGCTAGGGAAATGCCTTTTTCCATTAAAAATAAGGCATACGAGTGGCCTCTAACCCTGAAAAGGTGACTGCTTGATAGCTTAAACCTGTGAATCCTTAAGAGTTATGTCATGCAATAGAACTTGGGGACAAGCAGGAACATCCCAACAGCTTAATAAAGTATGTTCATGCAGGTTTTCCAGAAATGTTAAGGCACAGTTGGTGTATTAACATGCATTAAGCAGTCACTGGATGGGCAGTTGCTTATTTATATTGTTTTCCACCCTCCCCTTCCCATGCTCTCATCATTCATTTAGAACATAGCACCATTGTTTCATTTACTTTATATGTCAAAGGACTCTACTAGCAGTAGTAGACAGCAGCTGCTCATTCTGTGTGCGAGGCCTTTATGTTATATTCTTGATTATAACAGAAAAAGCTTGTTCCTAGTGCCATAAGGCTGAATTGTGACTATGAGCTCCTTGTGAAAGGTGTACAAGCTGCTTAAACATATTTACTACTCTCCTCTTTGGCTTAAATTAGTAATTATGGTAAGCAAATTCATTACTGCCTTTGAGGATCCCACAGAGGAGAGAAGAATTAACTTCTCATTCAGTTGGATTCAAGAAAAATTGACAGGAGCAACTATAGAAGCTGGTGGGGATGTCTTTTCTCTCAGTTGCCATGTTCTAGGTGTCTCCCCACCTAGCTGGACAGAAAATGTAAATAGAGCAGAGAAAAGATCTCATGAAATTTTCAAGAATTGTTGACAAGTGTAATTCCTTCAGTTTGCCATATGGGAAACAGAAAAGCTAACACCTGACAAAGTTGCCTTAAGAGCTGGTGAAGCACAGCAGGTAAAAGTTTGAAATGCCAGTTACACTGCAGTGCTCAGACCTGGACTTGGTATTCCAAATTGGGTCTGGTTAAAGAGGAGAAAAAAGAGACGTGTGACTTGAATGCTGTGCTCCTGTTCATACAGGTAGTCTTTGACTTATGATCACAATTTGGACTGGAATTTCTCCAGGTTTCCTGGACTTCTCAAAGATGATAGTTAGCTATCCTGAGATCTCCTGCACTACTTTCTTGATGAACTCAGATGGAAGGTGAGCTAGATTCATCTGGTCCTGGAGACCCTAATTTAAACTAGTGAAGTATTTTTTTTTCATCTATTCAGAATTGAAGCCCCTTTCTTTCACAAGTGACACACTGATGGCCAGCTGGGATTTTGTTTCCCGAGAGAAGACTAATGTAAAATGTAAGATAAGATATTCTGCTTTCTCATTACCACTCACTTCTAGTTCACCCCATTCACCTTGCAAAAAACCTACAGCCTTAATGCCTTTTGTTTCCGAGTACCTGAAAATGCTTTTGTCAGTGGCATTTCTTACCAGCTTAGTTTAGATTCAATTTTAGCTTTTCTGGCTTAATCCCTGTAGTTTGTTTTTGCAATTGCCTTATATCCTCCTTGGGTTACATGCTCCTCTTCTAATTTCCTATGTTAGAAAACTGTTATGTGACCTCACTGGTCTTCCACTTTTTCCTTCTGGTAGGAATTGTGCCTGATTGCATTTTCCATAGCTTATTTTTCAGGATTTCCCATCTTTCCTGGACACTTCTCTTTCAGGATCTCCATCCATTGAGTCTGACCCACCTTCCATCTGAGTTCATCAAAATCTGCTTTTCTGAAATCCAGTACACGAAACTGACTTTACTACTCCTTCCCTTGTAATTGTGAAACTCAATGAAACATTCTTCCAAAGTTTCATTTACTTTCCTTCCTGTTGGTTACATGCATGAATACATACATTTATTTTTAATTTTTGATGCCATCAAAGCCTAACTCTGTTCTTTGTTTTCACAATGAGGTTGTTACAAAAAAAAAAAAAAAAGGATAGGAATTTGTTGGACATGATTCATGACACAGATTTCTAGCAGATATCAGGTCCACCTGAAATATATCATCCCTATTATGTGTCTCTTTGAAAAATTGATCCTCTGGCATAGAAAAGCTTTATCCATATCTTCTGGCTTTCTATCTGGATAGTTTACAATAAGCTATTCATTTATAATTTTTACAACCCACCTCAATCCAAAGACACTGGGTTGAAACGACATACAAATATAAACCAACCCATTGGCCACAAAAAAACACACCGATAATCCACTTAAGCTCAATGAAAGAGAATTCTGGCATGGCAGTGCTTGAACTAGCTTGTTGCCATGCTATTTAAAGCTTTGTAAGTTGTATTCAGCCCTTTTATTTGGGCCCAAAGCTGATTGGTAACCAAATCAGTAACTTCAAAAGGAGCAATGTTGCCAGCAATCTCACCACTGTGTTCTGGACCAATCAAGGTACATTCAAAAATTGTTCCACGTACAGTATACAATAGTAATGCAACCAAACTGTGATGAAAGCATGAATTATTGTCAAAGTTAAGGTCAAAATTGGCACACCAATCAAAGCTTGGCAAAGGCCTCTCAGGCCACAAGCTGCACCTTCTGTTTAACTCCCATATATTACTATTTGCTTTTTCTTTTTATTCAAACATTCTCAACAGGATTTCTATATTTTGATTCGTGGATTTCTGTGCAGGCATATGCTTCCTATGTATTGAGCCTGTTCCTTCTGAATAAGCTGTCTTTTTCCAGATTCTTCCAATCACGTGTCATCCCACCAAGTTTCATCATTCCGTACCGGCTTCACATTCGTCGTTTCCTGCCAATTTCTAAGTATCCCACTACACTTTTTCCTTTCTCTCCTGTGGTTGTTGGCCACGGATGTAGCAGTATAGTAGGTTCTGGGCTGCTGCCATCCTCTTCCATTTGCTGTTCTTTAACACCCATATGATGAGCACCATGTGGTGCCTATTGAACACATCCTTGTCAGTCCTTATGAGATGAAACCTGATCTTGTCTGTGATCTAATAGTCCTATCTATGGTCATGGAACCCAAACTCTTCTCAGCCATACTACCTATGTAGCCAGTTGTTCACATCCAAGATCCTGTTTTTCTTTTTACGTCTTGGTCCTCAACTGGAAGAATTCACAAAAACACTATCTGCTCCCAATCTTTCTTCTTAATGCCCATAAAATCATAGCCTCTGAAAATTGATACAAGACCTCTTCTGCCACTGTCGTTTATCTCCCCCCCCCCAAGGATAATAAGAAAGAGAGAGTTATCCGTGGCTTGAAGAGTGTTACCAGCATATTGCATCATGAATACAGGCACTTGGAAGACAATACACATCAGCTTGAGCTATCTTCAATTCCTTGTAAAGAAGATGAAGTTAGCTAAAATTTGGGACTAAAATCTTTTCCTCCCTCCCTCCCATATAAAAGAACTTCAAATTGATTAATATTTTTGTGATAGTATTGTGATCTCCCTGTTGCGGAGATAAATAATTAGAGGTGAAATGAATCTTGTTTCCCTGCCCTCAATCCTCATGAATAAGACCGGAGTCCAGGAAAGAATAAAAGTAATATATTTGCATAACAAAAATAAGAACACCTAAGTCTGTGTCTACATGGTGAAGAACAAAGAGAACAAAGGAAAAATTAACACATGCGCAGTACAGGTATCACATGAGAACTTCATATCAGTATACAGTGTCATTTCAGAATAAGAGTCCTGCTGACAAATTAAAATGAACGTAGTGACACTCCCCCTGAATATCTTTGCTGGAAGTATTGTAGATCACACTTGTATTTATCCATTATATGGCAAGCTAATCAGGTGTGCTGATTATGGCTGTGCAACTTACAGTATGTTTTGGCTCGCATATGTTTGTTTGAATTTACTTTACCACACTGGGAACACATTTGTTCTTTTAACTGCTACTTAAGATTCACCCAAAAGAAACTGTGAGAAGCCTTTCATTTGTCCACTGTACATTCTAAATTTCTTAGCAGTGAATTCAAACATGGCAGAAGAAACATTTGCAGAGTTAAACTGTAGCCAACATTTCCAGTGGGAAAAACTGGGTGAGAGATAATTGCACACAGCCTGGTTATCTGTGGTGAAGACAGGGAATACAGCGTAGTTTCACCTGACTTCTGAGGTGAAAGCATCGTGACATGAAGGCAAAGCAGCTGCTCCATAAATAGCACAATTCTGAAAGGTCAAGCTCTGATTCCTAGCCTGGCTGCGCAGTATGGTCATGGCTATATTAAAACCAAAAAAATGTTGCTCCAACATTTAAATGATTGACTTACGTCTTGTGATTTCAACTGGCAGGCGTGTTGCAGCTGGTTGGAAAATATGCTAGGGGTAGGTTTGCTCTTTTCATTTGCTCCAAGCACTTCAGGGGATGGACAATAGATAATAAATCCTGACGTCGCATTATTTCAGAAATTAATATGGCTCTGTATTATTACTTTTGGAGTACAGGCCATCAATTTCATGTTTTAAGAGATATTCTTGCATCCCGTGGGATGAGTTTCTGTGCCTCTTCATTATCTAATGGGAATTTGAATCTTCAGTTTACCAGGATATTATACCATGAAATGGATTCTCTTCAGATCTGGTCCCAAATGCAATTTATGGCAACCAACATGCACTCATTTGACACAAGACGATATATTAGTTACCTGAAAGGATTACAATCCTGAATTCAAGATAGCCAGCTCCCCAAAGCAGACAAGAAAATGCAAACAAAAATCCTGGGCAATATTCCACCTTCCCCTTGTCAATCTTGGGTTGCCAGCTACAAAGCAAATCAATCCCAGAGGCTTCCCTCACAATCAAAGGGGTTTGTGTAGGACACATTTTTAATGTGCACCCATATACTTGCCAGAAATCCCATTCCAAAAGCATGTACAGCCAAGCCAAAATTTAAAAAGCATTACCGATTAAAATTGATTTCCTGAAACATAAAGTACCTCGTTATTACAATTGATTTCTTATCTGCACATTTTCTCCATCTGGTATACACAAAGTGTTGTAATATGCGTGACAGAAATATGGAGAGGAGCTGAGCAGCTGCCCTGCGAAGGAGAATATAAAATGGGGAGCAAAAGTGAATGGAGATGAGAAAAGGATAACTGAATTGGGAAGGGGGCTGTATTTATATCTTACAGAAAGGTTTAACATTCAATAGACAAATAGCACTTATCAAGCCATAGTCAACAAGCCAAAGTTCCAGGCAGAGTCTGCATTCATTTGGCCTTCCTGCCCATTTGTCATTTTTCCTCAGGTAAGAGTCCCTACCCTCACCATTATTTTATGGTGAAATAGCCTAATAAAGCCACTTTTCCCAAGGTTCCATTGTATTGTTTTCATTGTTCATTTGTGTTGTTTTCGCGTTTGGATTTTTAGAGGCGGTGTATTCATTGGGGAGAGCGATGACAAAAAGTTTAGGAACCACTTTCCTAAATGGACCAATCTGGCCTTTGTGCCTGTTCACCATCATCTATAGATCTGAACCTTATAAATAATTAAATTTACATATTCTCCCTCTAAGCAAACAGACAACAAAAAGGTATTTACTAAACTTGTCTAATTAGCAAAAAACAAACAAACCAACCTCTAGGTGCAACATGCAGGGCAACAACTGACCATCACTGATCTCAAAGAAACATAAGCAACATTAGATGGGAATGGGACAATTTGCCACAGCCAACTTGCTGTGGCAAACTCACTGTGGCCAACTTGCCATAGCCAACTTGCAGCGGGCGAACTCGCCACGGCCAACTCACTGCAAGACAAATCGTTGCGAACAATTTAACAATTCTATGTATTTAAAATAAATTAAAAATATTTTAATTTTTGCCATTCACATTTCATTCTGTCCCTCCTTTTGCATCCTTTAATGTAACTTTGTCCCGCAGAGAGTTGGCCGTGGCGAATTGGCCCTGGTGAGTTGGCTGTGGCAGGTTGGTCATGGCGAGCTGGCTGCAGCGAATTGTCATAGACCCACATTAGACTGGGTTCCTACTTTGATGCGACACCACCAGGGATTTGCCATCTGTAAACTAGACTGAAAAATTGGACAACCCTGCTTGCTGATGGCAGTGGCAATCTGATTCCACATTGCCAAGAAACCTACAAGTGAAGGGCTCTAGAATGTGTGAGGAAACCAAAACAGGTCTATCGCTTTGTGATTGGATTGGGTCACAGGCCAGAAGACAAAAAAAAAAAAAAAACACCCTTTGCTCACATCTCCCACTGAAAGATGACAATCGGGTGCTTTGCAAATTAGCAAAGTGAGCGGAACGTTGCTTGGGCTGCTGAATTGTTTCCATAATGCAAATGATATGGCAGGGGCCTGTGGAGATCTCAAGGGGGACGCCCACCCAGAAATAAAAGAGCCATTGTAAAAAGAGCAACATTAGAAAGATTGTTATGGGGAGACCGGCGGAGTGGAGGGGGCAGTTTTTGTGGAGAGGAAGAAATTACACTGGGGCACAAGACATTTGAAACTTCTGATTACAGTCTTACCAGACTAATGAGGGGGGGGGAATGTGTCTCAAAAGACCCTCAACCACTCATTTTGCAGTTCTTATTTCTTTTTCTGCCTCCCATCTCCTAAGTCCCCTGCACATATGAGCAGTCCGTGCAAAGCATCTGAAGGAGGTGCTTCACAAAAATGCTAGGAGAACAGTGTTTCTCATTGTAATAAAACAGACCAGTTCTGGAAGGCTCGTGTGTCTGGAACTGCCAGCAAAGCACTCGTGGATAACCAGAACTGTCTTCGAAACAGCCAAACCAGCTTTCAAAAGAACAGGGATGCTTTATTGATTCAAAGAGAACTGCTTCTCTTCTCTTCTCATACACACAAGTACTTTGCAAAGCACCTCTTTCAAATTACTTGCGCAGCCCTAATCTATATTAATGAAGGTCTCTGCAAAGTAAGGGGCTTTTCAAAAAAAAAATCTGTCGCTGCTGAATTTTGGTAGTGTGATCTTGGAGCCCTTTGGAGGGCATGGATGTGAGGCGCAAGGCAACATGAAGTCCACAGGATAACCAGCCTATCCTGAATAGGTGATAAAGGGGAGGGTTACTGTATTTGCATTGATCCAGAGTCTTCCTAGCAAAATCTCTCTTCTGCTTTTGTTGTTAAACTCCAACAGATCTGAAATGCCAGACAAAGAGGCAAGGCATCATTTGAGTTGGTATGTATTTTCCTCTCTCCCTTGGTGTCTGTATGAGTCAGGCAATCCTACCCTTTCTATGTGTGCATCCAAGAAGAAAGAGAATTTGAGGGGGAGACAGCTGCTGGAGAGCGAGGGAGAAATAACCCATCTTTTGTGAAATTAGCAATCCTTGGAAAGGAAACCGGGTTTAAAGAGCAGTTTGGGATTTGGGATTTTGTTTCTCACCTTCGCCTTACAATCAAGTCTTTGGACAAGTTATTTTAGCTTTCAGCTCACCAATTTACCTTCTCTGAAGTGGAAATAGGCCACCACAGTAGCCTCTAATACAATCTAAAATGGCAACCCTGCCCCCGCCCCCCACTCTTTCTTCAAAGGTAGTTAGAGGGCTTCAGTTCTCTACCCTCCTGAGGGCTTCGCTTGGCAAAAGCCAAATGACATTCAAGGGAAAAGTGGGAAGCAATTATGTGCCAGTTCACAAGCTCTGCTCCGAGAAGAAAAGCTCCACAAGAAGCCAGAGGCGGTCCTGGGCTCTTCTTCCCCTCCACGCACTTTGCAGGCAATCGGTCCAGACACACTGAAGTAATTAGCATTGGAGGAACAAAAGCTAAAGTTACTCGTCCAGGGAACAGGAACCTTACTGGTGGGCTGGGGTGGGGGTGAGGGGAGAGGCAGCTGGAAGAGCTAAAGCACAACTGGAGCTGGGCAGGTGGCTTCTTGGCTTGGCTGCCAGCCCAGAATTCTTGGCTGCATCACAACTCTCTCTTGTGTTATTGGAAGCCTCTGGCAATTGCAGCAAGATGCTCGCCTGCCGTTGGGCCCTGCTGGGTGATGGAAGAGCTTTTAAAAAAGCCAGCCAAACTAGGCAAAGTGAGGGCAAGAAGAGAGAGAGAAGACGTACGCGAGAAACAGCAGCTCAAATGGTGCTGCCAGAGGGGGCAACAAGAGAGAGAGAGAAAGGGCACTATCTAAGAAACTTCCTAGCTAGTGGGGCAAGACTGTAGCAGCCAGAGATCCCCTGCAGGCATCGGGTGCAATTCATTCACAAGAGAAGTCATAAAGCCATCTCAGAAGAAGCTGTTGCCAAGAAATCTCCACAATCAATGCAAAGAGAAGTGTTGCAACAAGTTTCTCCAAAAATGTTGGGAAAAATGGAGAAGACGCTCCAACAGGCTCCAACAGGTGATTGGATGCATAGCATACTTAGCACTGATTGAGATCTGATCACTTTTTGAGAACCCTGAAAAGAATTAAATGTACTATAAAATACTTTGGACAGAACACAAAATAGGAACCCTTTATATTTCGATGTTGTAAAAAAAAAAACACCTGTCCAAGCAGCTTTTTGTACTGGTACTTCTAGTACCCCCTTCATTTTACCTGGTATATTTGTTTTTTTGTGACCAATGCCACTCCCTCCAATTGTATATGTGCCTTTGAGTCAATGTTGACTCCTAACAACTGCCTGGGCGAATCCCTACAGTTTTCTTAGCAAGAATTCAGAAGTGGCTTGCCATTGCCTCCTTCCTAGGTCTGAGAGAGAGGGACTGATCCAGGGTCACCCAACCATAAGCCAAAAATGTGATTAGAACTCACAGTCTCCTGATTTCTAGTCTGATGCCTTAACCGCTACATCAAAATGGCTCTCTAGGCCACTGAGTTTAAAATGAACTTTGAGAGCAAAAAAGCTTGTTGCAGTCTTTGCTCTGATAGTAAAAAACTTTGGTTTGGACAGGGGAGGAGAAAGGTTTAAAAGGTATTACTTTTAATATCTTCCTGTCCTCAACTACTTTGTATAATGGTGTGCCCATTGTGAAGAAGGAGGGAAGGGAAGGGAAGGGAAGGGAAGGGAAGGGAAGGGAAGGGAAGGGA